>MJUU01030988.1:0-61468 GCA_002080025.1 Modiolus philippinarum
GCGGATAAAGGTCATCAATGACCTTTGACCTTTGGATGTTTGGGTCATGATCACTCAGTGTTACTAAGGATCAATGGTGGAAGTCCCAGGTCTCTAGGACTTACAGTTTGCAAGAAAAAAATTATAACGGAAACTGAAAATCAGTAAGGGGGAATAACTCATAAAGGTCAACCGCAAAGTTTTAGTCAAGATGTGACAAAGTTGTATATTGAAATTGTGATCATTTTCCCTAAAACTAAAAAAAGCTATCTTTTACGGTTTCTGAGATTACGCGATAACAAGCTTTATGTGGTTAGGGCAGATAACTCTGTTACCGAAAATAGGTGAATATAGCAGGGTGACTTTTGAGGTCCCATTCTCTGACCAATCTACCAGCCTAAGTATCCTAGTGATATGTCGCATAGTTTTTACGGCGGAGACCCTACGGAAGAAAAAAAAAATAATCTTAAGAAATACAATAAGGTCTTTACGACCAAGGTCGTGAAAGACCTTAATAAGTGTCTTTTATTTTTCCAACATTAACTGGAAATGTGTGTACATATTGGCACATTTATTTAGTTTTTAATTCCAATAACTATTTAATTATTTGAGTTTTTCAAAATTAGCTAGATCAGTTCCACGTGAACGGATTTTTATGAGTATTTTTCTGGTTGTGCTTGTTAAGCGTGTATCAAAGAATAATAAAAAGGGTATTTTTTTGGACAACTGATTTCTACTGTGGACATAACATTTCTCACAATTAAAGGTGATGCATAACAGGATGCCGCTACCTTGTCTACACGTAATGTCAATGTAGTGAATCTGAGGATAAATGTTTCATTCAATTTGTTTTCAGGTTCCCTTTTTGTTTGTTTAAAAAGACAGGATAATATATACCAGAGGTAATTTTTATTTTCTTTTGTAACTATCACCAGCATTAAAATATAGCGTTACGCGTTAATTACCTGTATGTCACTCCAGACGTAGTCGGGGTACTGTGTTGCTATTTTACGTTTCTTCTGATTCTTCTTCATTTATTTTTCCTTCCTCCAATAAATTTTGCCCGTTCGATTATTTTGAAATTGCTGAATGGAGTGATTTCAAACTTTGCAAAATATTGGACCACCTTCTGAAGTTATATGCTGTGCGTTTAAAATTTTCAAAGATGGTCGCCAATTTACATTGAAAAATTGGAGAATCTATATCTCAGAAACCGCGGAGAGGAATTATTTCATATTTTGAATCAATGTTCAATAAGACCAAAGGAAGGAGTCTACAGGACAAAATTTTATAAATGCCCCTAGTTTCTAAGATGGCGGCCTAAATACGTTGAAAGTACGACTTTGTCTGATTTCAATGAAAATTAATTTCTATGTAGGTTTTGAAGCTGTGAATAAGATGGATTCATCGAATTGGATTAGGGTTAGTATTTGGGTTTACCCTAACTCGTACCTTGTCTGTGGTGACATGGGCTATTGCTTACAATTTGGAAATCTAGTTTAAATTACTTCTCTTAAGTACCAAAGTATTGTTCTCATACAAAAGTGAAGAAATTTTTAATAATTCGTAATAATATTACCGTACAAGTCTTTTGCAGTAACCACAAGATTGTTCAAAACCCTCAGGGGTCTGAGAAAATATTGAATATTTTACGAAAGGATATGAATGGTGAATGAAAGGATTTGAAGTAAATGTACATGAGACAAAGTCTCTACAAATACATGGTAAAACAAGCAAAGGAACAACGCTTTTATTGTTGTTCTTCATCTTGAAGTCACCATGAGGTCTTCAACAATGAGCTTTGCTCATACCTCATAGTAAGTTCAAGACGGCCCCTAGCACCGGTTTGAGCGGTATTCTTTGCTAATTATCGAACAACGCCACATCAATGTCTTTCCTGGTCATGGATGCGGGGTTGTCAACAAGCATTAATTAAACTAGCAAAGTGTTCTTACAATCATTGTCATCCGTTTCCCGACAAAACCACTAGTGTCTTAAGCTAGTGGACGATTACAACATATAGACAAACACAGGGCACTCAAGTCGATTGTAAGAAAACTTGGCATATAAAATAGTGAGATGTGGGCATTTTGAACAGGTGGTCAGAATATCATTTCGAAATTACAAAACTAAATGCCAAAATTTTAAAGTATGATAGTATATCCACATGAGAAATTCTCTCACGAACAAGTACACCATAACTGAAATATATAGAGAGCATACATGAAGTATGGATTACGATGCCTTGATCAGGTCAAGCTAATGCACTTGTTCCAGGCAAACTTTCATACTAAAGATCAAGATTTTAACATTGGGCAAATTATTCAAAATACGTATACGCTCATACTATGTTACATTTCAATATGAACACACTTTCAAAATCAATATTTACTGTACAATATTTTATACAAACAAACAAGAGTTGACAAAATTCATTGATAAATTCATATTCATAAATAAATAAAGCTTAATATGGTTACTCCAAAACGAGTCTATTTCAGCTGTAGTCAAGGATCTGGAAATCTTTTACTTATATAATAAGTGCCTTGTAATAAGTGTTTGCATCAGCTATGAAAATTTAATTGATACTTATACCCCCGCTCCGAAGGAGAAGGGGTATACTGTTTTACCTGTGTCCGTCATTCCGTCATTCCGTCCGTCACAACTTTCATCAAGCTTTTTCTCTGCAATGGATAATGATACAAACTTGAAATTTTGTCAGAAGCTTTATATAGTTATGCCATAATATGGGATGCATTTTCAGACCTGTGGGATTACTACTTCCTGTTTACCGACCTAGTGAATTTTTCAAAACTCCGTCCGTCCGTTCGTCCGTCACAACCTTCGTCAAGCTTTTCTCTGCAATGGTAAATGATACAAACTTGAAATTTTGCCAGAAGCTTTGTATAGTCATGCCATATTGTGGGATGCATTTTCAAACCTGTGGGGTTACTACTTCCTGTTTACCGACTTAGTAAATTTTTAAAAATTCTGTCCGTCCGTCACAACTTTCGTCAAGCTTTTCTCTGCAATGATAAATAATACAAACTTGAAATTTTGTCAGAAGCTTTGTATAGTTGTGCCATATTGTGGGATGCATTTTGAGATCTCTCGGGGTATTACTTCCTGTATAACAACTTAATCGATTTTTCAACAATCCGTCCGTCCATCCGTCTGTCGCAACTTTCGTGAAGCTTTTCTCTTCACTGGTAAATGATGCAAACATGAAATTTTGTCAGAAGCTTTGTATAGTCATGCCATATTGTGGGATGCATTTTCAAATTTGTCAGGATAATACTTCCTGTTTATCAACTTAGTCAATTTTTATTATTCTTTCTGACCTACACAATCGTCAAGCTTTTCTCTGCAATGAGTAAAGATACAAACTTGAAATTTTGTCAGAAGCTTTGTATAGGCCTGTCATATTGTGGAATGCATTTTAAGACTTGTGGGGAACTGCATTTTGTTTACCAACTTAGTTAGGCTATAAGATGCTTAAAGTTGAGAGCGGGGGTATTGCTAGTGAGCATTGGCTCACAGATCCCTTGTTGATAATGTTATCTTCCACAAAATTCATTGATCATGACTGTAATATAGACATTTGTTTGTGTTGTAGGAAGGAGGAAATAGTTTACCAAAATCAATTACAATATGACATGTATGAACAGCTTGACGGGACAACGACTGAAAGGAATGGTATAAATGTCCCATTTTCTTACAATATGATACATATTCTAGCATGTTATGGAAGATAACCTTCGATTTTTATCTCGCAAAATTCAAATATGGTAATATAGCAAACAATGAACACCTGAAGACTTTTACAATTGACAGGCAACTAACAGTAAGTTACCAACGATCGACAGTAAAGAAAATGTTCGTTTTTTACGTATGCAAATATCCATCAACAAATGTGCATAAATCTCAAATTAAATTGCAACCACTTGCAATGTTAACATAAAATGGAAATGATTTAAATTAAATGTAAGATTTTTACTAAAACTGTCGCTATGAAATCAGCAACTCATTTATCTCACAATTAAGCACGTTAATATTTCGAGCGATAATACAATGACAAAAATAATAGTCGTATTTTCTTTTAGAAGCCTCAAAACAAGCCTCAAAACAAGAAAAGGAAGATGATAGGTATGTTGCATGATGAAATCATCTAAAAACTTTATTTACACAATATGCAATTACAGTATATCTATGTTGGTAACTCTCGAAACAACAATTTATTGACCAATTTCAATTAACAATCACTTCTACACGTATACAAAAAAAATCTGTTCCGATTGTGGTATATAGAATGATGTCCTATAAACAGAAAGGAAACAACTGGCTTATGTACAGAAGAGGCATTACATTACGGTATTGATATAGATACAAAAAGTTTTTTTCACATTTTGTAGTTCATTATTTCAGAATTGTTTAAACATCGTCATTCGTTGGTAGTTTAGTAATTAATAATAGTTCATTACTTGAAACTTGTTATTGTGTGAAAAAATCGAATAACGTGGGTTAAAATAACTATTCAGTTGTTTAAAACAAAGTTGAAGAAGAGATAATTAAAAAAGAGCAAAAACATGAAAATTTGAATCCGAAATATTTTACGAAAGGATATGGAATAAATGAACATGAGACCATAACACTTGTGTTAACTCCAACTGCAATACTTTTAATGAGCTGGAAGGCCATTTCGGAAATTTATTCCTCATCAGCAGCACTAGAACCCCAAAAAGGAACTCCATAATTTCTAAAAATATTTAAAATGCATAAAACAAAACGAAATCCGAATAATCAGTAATATCAAATATATCTAAGGACAAAACTACGATGGAGAGAGTTAATCCTTCGGTTTTAGAAGTAGATAATCCAACATAAAATCTATAAGTTAGTTCGAATTAAATTTACATAACCGTGCAAAAAGATTTTGTTATAATAATTAGAAATTTAGCTTTTCATATTAACAAAATTTCACATTGTAGAAATTTAACATCATTTGCTTAGTCTTAAACTTTTCCTCCTCTATTAATGACCAACGTAACAAATGCATGAACAGATTTTGAGTTACGACGCTTTGATCGCTTACTCTACATTAAAATTACTACAAAGGAAATGAAAGAAAAATTGAAAGACACACAAATTTGAATTTCTATGCATCTACGTGTATCTACAATTCCGTTGGAACTGAACAGTAATGGAAGCAATTTTAAAATGATGCATATTGTATGCTGTCATGCAGCATGTGATCATTATTTAATTGTTAAATCAATTTAGACAGGAATCAAAATTAGTTCACAAAAATTGTCGCAGGGGGTACTTACCAAAAGAAAAATGTATGAGCATTATTCTATCCTACGTATTGTTTCCTCTGATATTTAAATTTGAAAGCTAGAATAATGGAAGAATAACTGAAATGTTGCAGACAGGAGAAAAAAAAATCATGTTACAGCTGACAAATGTGTAATTGTTGAACGACCAAGAAAGGTTAAAACCGTGACAACCCCAAGTTAAGTTTTCAATTTCGGAATTTCTATTTATTCTTTGAATTTAAAAATGTAATGTCTTGACTTTATATAATGGCATTTGAAAAAGCAAAGAATGTCCACTATTGAGATACAATG
The DNA here is from genome assembly GCA_002080025.1 of Modiolus philippinarum. Lineage (NCBI taxonomy): Eukaryota > Metazoa > Mollusca > Bivalvia > Mytilida > Modiolidae > Modiolus > Modiolus philippinarum. Next base: position 5,607 of record MJUU01030988.1, read on the forward strand.
GCAAGTTTTTGACGTATATTGACCCAACCAGACAATTTGTTGATCGTCAGACGGGATGATACAGAACAACCTGCGATGAAGATGTCAAATATTTTTCAATGCATGACATTTTTAGTGTCCCTTTATAAACAAAATACTAAAAGCAGCTTTAAACATAATTTATTCATAACAAAAATCCGAAGTTACATTAAATTTAGTTTCTGCAGAGAGCCATTTCGACAAATTATGTATCTTCACTGCAGATCAAACAGATCATGTAGAAATGATGAAGCTGTAAGAGAGCAAATGAGCAGACGAAAACTTAATGAAAACCCGAAATCAGCAAAGGACAGAGCTTTACAAGTAGAAGATCCTCCTTAATTGAAAAAAAAAACATTTTTCTTGAAATATATATAAAAGCGTTGTTCCATTGCTTTGTTTTCCAATGCATTTGTAGAGAATTTGTCTCATGTTCATTTACTCCATAACCCATCATTGCTTACTATAGCTTTACTACAATATCTAATGTATATAAGTTGTGAAAACCTTACTTTTATGGACTATTATCTTATTCTAATTTTAAATTTTGTGCTTTTTATAATTTTTATTTATCGTTAACATATATATATATTTTTTTTTTATCAACGTGCATTTAAATATTCACAAGGTATCTCCGCTTAAATAATGCTGTAATGTCACTGAAACTATGATGCCGGATACTGGTAAATTTTCATTCATTTGAAGATTGTCATGAAAATAGACAGCTTTAATGTTTGTGTTTTTTAAGATAGAATCTGTTTCTGTATACAAGTGCCAATATTGTCACATAAAATTATAAACAATCATCAATACAGAACGATGAGAGAGCTAGGAACTGCTGTGTTCTGTTCTGATTTGTATTTTTGAAGAAACCAGAGTGTTACAGCAAATTTTTGGTTTTAAGCGAATAGTAATGATAAAACGTATTTCCTTATTTTTTGTTTATTTTTAAATGCATTGTGAATACGTTTAATACATATCTACTTTAAAAAAAATAATAACTTTCAAATACCTGGTTTTATTTTAACGTTTTCATAAATACAAAATTAATCAAAATAACTCAACATAATTGTAATTATCGTTGTAGCTCCAAGACGACATACGAACCACTTAGTGTAAGAGACAATCCAAATCTGTATGCTGAGCTGTCAGACCAGAAAGGTAGCTTAACTACTTTAGAAAAAATGTATCAAATAAATATTCACTACTGGTTCCTAAAATTAACAAAACCATAGTCGATAATGTACAAAACTGATATTCAATTATTCTCAAAGGGTTAATGAATATTAAATCGTCGTAAAAGTGACACTTTGGTTCCCCCGCTTTGATCAGAAATTTCAGTTATTTTTGTCTTTAGTGTAGCAAAACAAGAAGAAACGACGCTGTATTTCTTTAACAAGTCAATTAGTCCAAAGTGTCGTTGCCATCTGAATAAAGTCAAGTAAATATATTTCGTTGCCATACTTGCAATTGCTTCACCACTAAAAATCACTTCTGGTTTGTCAACTACCCTTTGAAGACGAGGTCGCGGACATCGATCTTACATGAGTCATCTCCATTTATGAAATAAAAAATTAACCTGGCTATTGGTTATAATGTATACTGTGTGCTTATCATTTGTAAATAAAATTTCAAATGTATACCGAAGCAACAATCAAAAATAGAGACAGAGAACATCAATGACAAAAAACATAATAAAAGCGCCAAAAAAAGAAAGTAAAACAGAGTGAACCCGTAAAACATTAGTGTGATCAGGTGTTCTGGAAAGTTAAATTGGTCATGAGAGAAGTAATTCAATGAACAGTATCGGCATCAAGGCTGAGTGAATTACAGGCAACGAGTATTTTATTTACTGAAGCAGCTTGTGGTTTTGTTTCTGAATAACTTTTACTTACCTAAGGAAAAATATTTTGAAAGTTGAATTAAAAAAATACAAATGATAAAGAATAAAGTCGCATCACAAAACTTGATTTTTTTAAACAAAATATTTCTTTGACTGGACCGACAATTCAAACTGTCTATAAATAGGAGGCGGGCGGACCTTAGAATTTCAATATTCCAGTTACAGTTTTACGGTTCGCAGTATAAATAAAACTTCGTTTCCTCAGATTGTATTTAACTGAATATGGAGGGATTGGTACAATTATGTTATAAATCCCCCTTAGGTTCCATCGGCATATTATCTTTTAACATTAACATCATATCAAGTTAATAAATGTACATTGTGTAAGACATTGTATTTAAAATTCAAGGAAAACGTTTGTGCTTGTTAAAATTTTCTATGAAAAAAAGCAAACAATAGGTGCTTTACGATATATTAGAAAATTGTTATGAGTATATCATTTCGCAATTCATCAAAGCCAAATATTTTTTCTACACCCTGATTTCGTTTTGTAAGAGATATTACAGTTCATGCGTTTTGTGCAGATATACAGAATTTTAAAAGTAAAAATCACTTTATCTCTTAACATTTGACATCAAGTACAATGTAATACAAAAACATACGAGACAATCAAAACTGTTACAAGTCACTTACCGATTCTTTGAAGCAGTCGTGGAGAAATACCTGACTGTTAATTCCAAATCTTGTCGATTGCAATATTTTATCTAAAACCATAGATAGTAGTGAGATTCATAAGGATATCCGAGTGATTCTTCAATACATCGGCATTCGAACAACGAATTTTCAAGCCAAAAGTTGACTTTTAAACTGAAAAAAACATGGCAATACAAAATATGAATAATAAAACAAAGTAAATGATTCTATTGCAAAAGTGTAAAATCTGCTAAAATAGGCTGGTAAAATCAATGCATGCAACTAGTGTTATACTAGTAGTTGTCAATGTAAGTGACTGGAACATATACAACGAGAATATATATTTCTTGTGCCATTGTTGTCATTTGGTATTATTTGTGTTGTCTATGTGTTATTATTTCATTTGCATTCTTAGTTCTAGATTTTCCCTTTTCGGTCATTTTACTTTGGAGTTCGATTTACACTGTATGTTCTTTGTGCAGTATTCAGTCAAATTTTCTTTGCTTTTACAAGGATTTGAGTCGATTTGAGTTAACCAGAGTTTATTTCTTTCGACAGGACAGGAGCAATATCATGAGTAAGTTTTTTTTTAATTTCTTGTTTCACAGCTTATATAGAATAGAAAAAAGAAGGGAAACGGGGAATGTGTCAAAGAGACAACGACCCAAAGGGGAGTAATAACAACTCAAAGCCACCATAAGATCTCCAATGAACGGTGAGAAAACCCCACACCCAACGGCAGGTCGGATTCGGCCCCTGAATAAAGAGTAATCAAGTTAAGCGAAATAAACATCATCCTAGACTCCTATAGACATAACGTAAACTAACTAGAAAAAAGACAAGACACACAAAGGCTTAATAAATTTCCTGACTTAGGACAGGCGCAAACCTGTTGCGGCGGGGTTAAACTAGTTTTATTGGGCCCAAAGCAGGTTTTTATTACTTAACATGCTGTACAGTTTTAGTTTTGGTATTCCTCTCTATATTTATTATTCTTACAAACATGAAAGATACAAATACATGTACATACAATGTAAGAATACAGAGAAAATTACAAGGAAGGTAATCGTGCATCACCAAATATTAACGATATTCTCGGCATGACAAAATTTGTGAGGTAGCTAAGTATTTTATTAACATAATAATTGCATCGATCAACACCTTGTTTGACGCTACATATAGAAAACTACAACATATTGTCATATAATGTGAACGTCTTCTCCCCTAAATCTTTCAACAACATTGCTGAATATGACTTCAACAGACATCGTTCATTGTTATCTCTGAAAATATAGATATAAATTTCATTAATTGTCAAGAGTATCCAAGATATGAAACAGTTATAAAGCATTACAGAATCTATTTTCAGAACAAAAAACATAGTATGTTTCGGTGTATTGTAATACTATAACAGTGTTAAGTTGGTTTAGTGGTTTGACGCTACATTTTATTCCTATACTTATGTATATTTATGCAACCGGTTTCTTTTAAAATGCTTGTACCAATAACATTGCCGTCGGAAATTTTCACGGTAATTTTGCATCTACTTTGTCTTTTTGCCCTTTGGATTCAGGCTGTCTTTTTGCCCTTTGGATTCAGGCTGTCTTTTTGCCCTTTGGATTTAGGCTGTCTTTTTGCCCTTTGGATTTAGGCTGTCTTTTTGCCTTTGGATTTAGGTTTTTGACAATTTTTTTCCGTACTGTTGTTATTACCCTCGTATAAGACTATGCGTTGAAATTGTAAATGTTTTAAATTTCTATATATATCATTACAGATTTGTTGTGTATAATTTTGAAAAGTTCTTTTTTTACGATGTTAAGTTACTTATTTGCAGGAAATTATGTTATAATCGTGATAATACATTGTATTCACATATTTTTCACAGGATCGAGTATACAGATAAATTGTCCAGTAAAGACAGCTGTGAATTGTTCACAATGTGTATCTGTAATAACCCTAATGTATAACCCGACCTAATATTCTGTTCACACTACTGCTGAACCACAATACAAAATTATCTTGCATTTAGGGATTTTCTAATTATAGATGCTCTTTTGACGACAAACACCTCTGATATTTAAATTTTATATTGTATCTATAAATGTATTTATATTATCTAAAGGCCGTCAATATAATATATGTCTGCTTATTTCCTTTAATACATAATACTAATATTTCACAGTACTCCAGACCAGTATGAAGCACTTGGTGAACGGAATAAACCAAATATTTATGACGATTTAGAGAATAAAAAAGTAAGTGCACTAGATGTAAAATAACGTAAGGTGGTTTGGATATCTGAAACTGTACATCCATCTTGCGCATGTGTTGAAAATTTGTATTTACCGTTTAAATGTTTGAAAATAATTCAAAATAGTTTATTGATAATGAATAAAAAAAAACAGCAACATTCATGCTGCGAGTATCACTTTTTCCAATAATAGAGAAAAAATTATAAATTTGAATTTTTGTGATCTGTGCAAAACTTAATGGTTACTCTCAGGCAATTTTGCATATTTTTGTTAGAGGCAAAAGAAAGTATAAGCGTCACGCTTTTAGGATACCATATTAGCAAAGGTAATAAGCGGAGTGTCGTGGCTCATAGTTTTCTAGTATTTCACATGTTGCTTTAAAAAACACGTTCCATGACATTTCTTTCTTTTCTAATAAAAATCATGAAAATTTGTGAATCGTTTGTATACAAATAAAGTGGACGGATCCAAAGTATACCAATTACAAACAAAGGATAACAGTAAACACCTGCAATGGCCGAAAACTACAATCATATGCCACAATTCACAAGTGAACTGCACTAGAAAAACACTAATGAAGACTAGAGACAAACATAAATAACGATAGGAATTCTTTTCTCTCAAACTAAATGTGTGCTTTATTTATGTCCATTCTTTACACTAATTTCTTTTAGAAGTAAGAGAAAAGCATGTAGTAATTTGACATTCTAGGAAGAAATTGTGATTGATGTTCAAGTAAATGTAAATTGGTGCAGAGCTGTATTCTGTATTATGTCTTGCTAGCTTTTTTATGCAAACAATCAAGATGAACAATCAAGATGAATGTACTCATATTCAAATTAATGTTATCCATGTTATCATATTTATCATTTTGTCAAGACTATTTATACTTTTTTAAAATTATTTAGGACTTTATAAGTTTGAGTATGATCGAAAATCCTGTTATGTTAAACTTTCCAAACATAGTGCTTTATAAGTAGACGGAGTTGAAACAGTAGCTGAAGCAGATTTTTAAGACCTTAATGAAATGCAATAGCATTGAGTTATAGAAAAGTAATTCGAACGAAGCATCCATGAAACTAAAATAAATATACATTTTCATTTGACTTTCTCATATATTTATATAATTTAATGAGAAGAATATGTTATCAAGGACCTGTATCGCTCATCTGAAACCCTTACAGACATAGAGATTAATAAACTCATTTTTATCTTATTTTGATGGAATAGTAGTTTCAGAGGTGAAAATTTTGAATGTGTTTAACATATGGTCAAATGCTATTCTATTTTCTTCGTTTGCTGCAACTTTGGATTAGATGTGGACCTTGTTTGAAAGAAACCATCTTAAAACAATGAAAGTCATATAGATAAGTTTGGCTTTGAATAGTTGTTCCTGAGATTTTTGAATATTTTCCGTTAGGGTCCAGATTTAAACTCTGTTCCCGCTTTCGGTCATGATGGATGACGTTGAGGACCGGCCAAAAACAATTTGAGAAAAGCTTCAAGAACTATTGTAACCAATTTTGTTTTTAACCGAACATGTGGTTTCAAGAGAAAAGGAGGTTGGTTTAAGCGTAAATTTTAGATTGGGTGCTGACATATAAAGCGCAATTTTCAAACTTAACCACCCTACTACTTTGGTATCCAATTACAGAAGCTGTGAATATACACTGCTGTAACTTATGTCTGATTTGCAATAAAGATTTCTGCTTTGCCTAAATAAGAAATAAACTTGGATATAATGATTTTGTTAATATTGAAGCCCGTTGACTACCTTTTGATGCAACTAGTGCCTAGGTATTTTAATTCTGTATTGTGTCTGCAAAAGAACTGATGCTATCTGATGGACTTATGAAATATTAGTCTGCAAATTCTCCATTATACTTATTAGTATATTTTAAATTTTGTTTCTGTGTATTAAGTATAAAACATATCTGCTTGATAAATGTCATATTGCACCGTTGATAATAATAAATCATCATACATTGTATTGCACACTAGCTTTGATTTACGTTTCTAGACCATGCCCCTTCCACACCCGCATCAGAAATACCACACCTCTTTTAGATCTCATTATAAACTTTAGGAATGTCAGTCAAATAAAATACACAATTATGGCACTTTCTTTTTCGATCAATATGGGGCTAAACGGAGCGCAAAAGAAAATATTGAAACCCTCGTTCAATATTACTTAATTGCTCCGTTAAACCCACTGATCTCGTAGAAGTGCCATTATTGTATAATTTTATAATTTGGTTAATACATACCACTCAACAAAAGAAACGATACACAGTTAATTGTTTGTATACAAATAAAGTGGACGGATCCAAGGTATACCAATTACAAACAAAGGATAACAGTAAACACCTGCAATGGCCGAAAACTACAATCACATGCCACAATTCACAAGTGAACTGCACTAGAAAAACACTAATGAAGACTAGAGACAAACATAAATAACGATAGGAATTCTTTTCTCTCAAACTAAATGTGTGCTTTATTTATGTCCATTCTTTATACTAATTTCTTTCAGAAGTAAGAGAAAAGCATGTAGTTATTTGACATTCTAGGAAGAAATTGTGATCCATGTTCAAATAAATGTAAATTGGTGCAGAGCTGTATGCTGTATTATGTCTTGCTAGCTTTTTTATGCAAATGTACTCATATTCAAATTAATGTTATCATATTTATCATTTTGTCAAGACTATTTATACTTTTTTAAAATTTTTTAGGACTTTATAAGTTTGAGTATGATCGAAAATCCTGTTATGTTAAACTTTCCAAACATAGTGCTTTATAAGTAGACGGAGTTGAAACAGTAGCTGAAGCAGATTTTTAAGACCTTAATGAAATGCAATTGCATAGAGTTATAGAAAGTAATTCGAACGAAGCATCCATGAAACTAAATAAATGTACATTTTCATTTGACTTTCTCATATATTTATATAATTTAATGAGAAGAATATGTTATCAAGGACCTGTATCGCTCATCTGAAACCCTTACAGACATAGAGATTAATAAACTCATTTTTTTTTTATTTTGATGGAATAGTAGTTTCAGAGGTGAAAATTTTGAATGTGTTTAAGGTGTCTCAGTGGTATTATTCCGCCATTTTTGTTTTATACTTGTTCATTTAGGTTTCATACATTTAGAAATTTAACAAAATAATTACTTAAAATGTAAATAAATTTCAAAAGTATTTAAAAGTTTTATTCCTTATCCATTTTACAACATTTACATTACAAAAAGGTAAACTAAAACACATGTGCTTGAAATCTGTAGCTGGATTTACAGAACACAGAAATTAAACAAGGGAGGTAATTTGAAAAAAGTATTTCATATAGATATCACTAGAGAAATTAGCATTTCAAAGTTTATCTCGCTTATTTCAACGGTGACCCCCAATTTTTATTCTTTATATGCAAACAATATAATAAGTTCAAAACACATGCAAAGTATAAACAAAATCTATAATAAATTTTTAAATTTATCCACTCATATAGTCATTTTCCTTAACATTTCTTTGTAAAATCCTTAGATTTTGAATTTCAGTTCTTTCGCTTAAATGCACGGTGACCCCCAAATTTTATTTTATATTTTGAATAATAGCACAATTAGGTTTCTACAGAGAAAATTTAACAAAATTCTATAATAGGAAATTAATACCCTGCAGACACCTTAACATATGGTCAAATGCTATTCTATTTTCTTCTTTTGCTGCAACTTTGGATTAGATGTGGACCTTGTTTGAAAGAAACCATCTTAAAACTATGAAAGTCATTTAGATAAGTTTGGCTTTGAATAGTTGTTCCTGAGATTTTTGAATATTTTCCGTTAGGGTCCAAATTTAAACTCTGTTCCCGCTTTCGGTCATGATGGATGACGTTGAGGACCGGCCAAAAACAATTTGAGAAAAGCTTCAAGAACTATTGTAACCAATTTTGTTTTTAACCGAACATGTGGTTTCAAGAGAAAAGGAGGTTGGTTTAAGCGTAAATTTTAGATTGGGTGCTGACATATAAAGCGCAATTTTCAAACTTAACCACCCTGCTACTTTGGTATCCAATTACAGAAGCTGTGAATATACACTGCTATAACTTATGTCTGATTTGTAATAAAGATTTCTGCTTTGCCTAAATAAGAAATAAACTTGGATATAATGATTTTGTTAATATTGAAGCCCGTTGACTACCTTTTGATGCAACTAGTGCCTACGGTATTTTAATTCTGTATTGTGTCAGCAAAAGAACTGATGCTATCTGATGGACTTATGAAATATTAGTCTGCGAATTCTCGATTATACTTATTAGTATATTTTAATTTGTTTCTGTGTATTAAGTATAAAAACATATCTGCTTGATAAATGTCATATTGCACCGTTGATAATAATAAATCATCATACATTGTATTGCACACTAGATTTACGTTTCTAGGCCATGCCCCTTCCACGCCCGCATCAGAAATACCACACCTCTTTTAGATCTCATTATAAACTTTAGGAATGTCAGTCAAATAAAATACACAATTATGGCACTTTCTTTTTCGATCAATATGGGGCTAAACGGATTGCAAAAGAAAATATTGAAACTCTCGTTCAATATTACTTAATTGCTCCGTTAAATCCACTGATCTCGTAGAAGTGCCATTATTGTATAATTTTATAATTTGGTTAATACATACCACTCAACAAAAGAAACGATACACAGTTAATTTTGTTAATATTTTTGTATTCGCAATTTGAATTTTCTATTTTAGGGTATTAATGTATTCAACGCCAACATGCATTTGTTTATTCTATTTTTAAGTCAATTCCGAAACGGAAACGACGAAAATCCGGAATGGTAGTTTTTCATCCGCTGATCAAGTTCGCCGATTACCGATGGATGATTTAAATTTTTTTAGGTGAATAATTATGACACTTCATCAGATTAACAATTTGCCATCTTAAAAAGTGGAAAATAATGTCTCAAATTGATCCCCCGTTCAGTTCAAAATCAACGTGGACAATGACTTAGCGCAGCCAGACAGTCGATTTTAATTTTTGCCATCGCAATTCATTGTTATGTGGAAAAAGGAACAAACTAAAGACTGTTGATCAGTTTTAAGCTCATATGCTCATCGAATGATAAATCACATGGCAGTAGGTCCGGTGAGAAGTCGTAACGTCCAGATTGCGTAACGTGACTTTAACACTTATGAGAACGGTAGTTTGAACGGATAACAGGCATGAGGAACTCATGGTTGAAATAGCAACAAAGGTTTGAAGTCAACCAAAAAGAAAATTTTGAAATACTCACTATTTACGTCTGAGAACAAACATTCCGGATAATGACATTGACCGTGACAGGAAATGGTTCAGAAATTGTAAGATGTTTTTGGGGCCTAATATTAATTCCGATGTGCAAAAAAAAAATTTGGCCTACAAGTTATGGTTTTTGCCAGAAAGTAAAATAATATGTTTGATAAAATCTGTGTATCGTCTCTTTTGTTGAGTAGTATAGTTAAGAACATTTAAAAATGTATACTTTTGAAAAAGAAAGGAAATGGGGTAAATGTCAAGGAGACAACATCCCATATCCAGGTTGTACGTTTATTATGACGTTATGAAAGTCTGAGTATGGTCAGAGGGTCCGAAGAAGAGAGCATCCATTGACTTATTAGTCATTTCCTGTGAAATCAGATTTTCCAAATATTTTGTATTGAGTGGGAACAGCTTGTTTTAAAACCATAGTGAAATGCAACAGCAGTGAGTTATGGAAAAGTAATTTGATTGTAGTACACATGAAACAAGATACATTCATTTAATAATACACTCTCATATGGTTATATAATTAAATGAGAACAAGAGGCTCTCGAGAGCCTGTATTGCTCACCTGAAACCCTTGCAGATTTAGAAAGTCTTATAATACCTATTTTCAACTGAATCTACGATAAGTCTATCTATATGTTATCACTTTGTTTCCTGCTACTTGTAGTCTTGGATTAGGGGAGGACATACAGGGAACCGTTCTATAAAGGGATAACGTGATTTATCTTATTTAGTTTGGTTCTTAATAGCCTCGTACTTTCAAAAGCAAAAACCTTCGAATGTGTGTTGATAGAGTCCAGTGTCGATCTTTTTTTCATTTCCTTTAATTGTGGATTGTTTTGTGTCCTCTCTTCAAAAGAAAACATGCAGATATGAATATAACCTGCAGGCATACACTTTGTTCAATAACTATTATCCAAATTTATGTAAATTATAAAACCGAAAGATTAACTCCCTCCATCGAAGTTTTGTCCTTAGCAATATTTGATATTACTGATTATTCGGATTTCGTTTGGTTTTATGCATTTTAAACATTTTTTTGAAATTATGGCTTTCCTTTGTTCGGGCTCTAGTGCTTCTGATGAGGAATAAATTTCCGAAATGGCCATACAGCTCATTAAAATTATTGTAGTTGGAGTTAACATATGTGTTTTGGTCTCATATTCATTTATTTATATCCTTTCGTAAAATATTTCATACAGGAGTTTGTCTTTTATTGCAGTGTGGAGTTGGTTAAACAATTCCCCGTGGTAGAGATGTATGCTCTTTGCTTTTTTTTTAGATATGGTGTACTTGTACATGAGATAATAATTCATGTGTACACTTTGTTCAGTTACTATTAATTTACAGTTTTTTATGCAACTTCGGTATTTTTTTGTATTTTGAACCATTGGGCCGATGACACAGCTGGTGGACCAGAGGTCCCGAGGGTATTCACCAGCCCAATAGTCAGGCTTGTCTGACATAAAAATTTTATCTTGCGTGTTATAGAAATTTATTGTTTTTATCAAAATTCTAACCCCCTAAAAATACTGAGGCTTCATTCCGTGTATGGCACTCGGTAGATGTCCTTGGTACTAGATTTGGCTTCCTATTTTGGATTTATTTGGTAATGAGTACTTCTTTTTACAACTTTTGGATTATGGCTTTCCATATTATTTGATTTTAATGCTGCTGATGAGAGATTACTCCTTGAAACACGTGTACAGCATAACGAGATTTACAGTTTTTACAGTTTTTATGCAACTTCGGTATTTTTGTATCTAAATTTATGTAAATTCTAAAACCGAAAGATTAACTCCCTCCATCGTAGTTTTGTCCTTAACAATATTTGATATTACTGATTATTCGGATTTCGTTTGGTTTTATGCATTTTAAACATTTTTTGAAATTATGGATTTCCTTTGTTTGGGCTCTAGTGCTGCTGATGAGGAATAAATTTCAGAAATGGCCATACAGCTCATTGAAATTATTGCAGTTGGAGTTAACATATGTGTTATGGTCTCGTATCCATGTACTCCATATCCTTTCGTTAAATAGACAGGATCAGACCAGTTTTGTAGTACACCTTTCATAATTCTTACATTTTCGTATAAACTTGGTCAACTTTTAAGCTTTTTAATTTTCTACATATAAGTGAGATACACTGAAAAAAACGGCAGTAGAATACCGAAAGAACAAAGGAAGTGATGATTACAAAAATCGAAGTCTAACGACATGGCAAAAACTGAGGTGGGGATGCAAAAATATACACATCCCAAGCAAAAAATTTGAAAGATGCGATTGTTTTCTTTTTAATTTCTTAGATTAAAAAACTTTGGCCATTTGCTGTGTTTTTAATATCTAACTATTGAGTTCTGATACAATTTTGATAAATATATTCATCAAAGCCCAAATATTTTTATTTTTCTGGTCAAAATAATTGAAAAAAAAAAATGAAATTTTCGAATTTTCAGTATTTTCACGATTTCGATTTTACAAATTTTATAATTGTAAAAAATCGGAATGTTAATATATTGACCTTAGGAATATCGGGCCTTTGAAAAGTAGGATCTTCGGACTAAGAACTTCACCCTGCAGATGTACGGCAAAGTAGTCTGACATTGGCTTATACTTGAGAAACGACTATATGAGAACATTAAAAAAACCCGTGAAATGTAGGCCAGGTTATAATTCCAGCAGCTGACAATGAGTCAAGACTTTATTTAGCTAGGAATAATACCATATTAGGGTTTTTTCGGTTGTTAATTTCGCGATTTCTCTCAATAGTTTTGGTTTTATTTTCGCGAAGTGATATGTTGTCGATTTCTTGTCATTCACTGTATAAAGTGTCGAATAAAATATACACTTGGCCATGTGAGGAACAATTAAGTTTGATTACAGAGAAAACTAAATTAAAATGCAAAATTAAATTTTTACCAGTTGTATATTTAGTATATGATACCAATTTTTGAACTCTGATTAAAAAAAAAGACAAGGTAGTACTAACTACTCATTACTTTTTTTAACCAATTTAGGCAACTTTTTTAATCGATTTCTGTGGACATGTCATGTGGAAAACTTTATGATGCTTAGATATGCTTAGATATGCAAGCTGCTGGTATAATAAAAGCTGGTATGACACAGGGGGCGTGTCACAGAGAGTTTCAATGTACGCCACTCTGTCATCAGTCGGTTAGTGCGACGTTTACATAATACAGGAAGTGTTGATGAACGGCAGGGATCATGCCAAGAAGTTTGAACAACAGACAAAAAGGACACACTTATAATGAGGCTTGCCCGACAACAACTGTTTATTAATTTTAACAGGCTGAGTAGCTTGTTAGCACACGCTTTGGAATCGACCAATATTCATGGACGCTAATGCAAGACCACAAAGGGTGCGTAATATATGCAACTACCATGAACAGGTGGCCATAATGACATTATTTTGGCCTGCTATCTCTCCATATTTGCATCCTAAAAATCACGTCCTTCGTGTCAGAACATTGCCGAATAACGAAATACTTTGATTCAGAAATGGCGACAATTCCCGCAAGATAAACTGCAGACAATTTTTTCCGGGTAAGAGGAGACTTGTTCAGGAACTGTACTGGAAATGTTGAGGGTACACATGTAACTGATTAGTTATTATGAATAAATGTTCCAAGATGATTTCTCCATCTTTTGAAATATCTTTCACCTTGCCAATGCGTTGAATCTGACATCGCCAAGCTTTCAGTCGGAAACTTTTTTCAGCATGTTGTTAGGACGTTTTTTGCTCACCTGGCTATGCCAGGGTGAGCTTTTGCCATCACTTGGCGTCCGGCGTCCGTCGTCCGTCCGTCTGTCGTCCGTCCGTCCGTCGTAAACTTTTTATTCAAAGATCTTCTCCTCAGAAACCACTGGGCCAATGGGCCAATTTGGACCAAACTTGGTCACAATAGTCCTTGGGTGGTCCCCTTTAAAAATTGTATCCGGCATGTCCTTACCTAATCCAAGATGGCCGCCAGCAATGAACACAGTTTTAACATTGGATCCTATGGAAAAGACATTCAAAGATCTTCTCAGAAACTACCAGTCCAATTATAACCAAACTTAGTCACAATGGTCCTTAGATGGTCCCTTCCAAAAAAGGTATCCGGCATGTCCTTACATAATCCAAGATGGCCGCCAGCGGGGAACATAGTTTTAACATTGGGGCTATGGAAAAGACATTCAAAGATCTTCTCAGAAACTACCAGTCCAATTATAACCAAATTTTGTCGCAATGGTCCATAAATGGTCCCTTCAAAAAGAGGTATCCGGCAGGTCCGTACCTCATCCAAGATGCCCACCAGCGGGAACATAGTTTTAACATTGGACCCTATGGAAAAAAAATACATTCAAAGATCTTCTCAGAAACTACCAGTCCAATTCAAACTAAACTAAGCCACAATGGTCCTTAGATGATCCGTTCAAAAAAAGGTATCCGGCAGGTGCGTTCCTCATCCAGATGGCTGCCAAGGGGCAATATAGTTTTAACATTGGACCTTATGGAATATACATTCAAAGATATTCTTCTCAGAACTACTGGTCCAATTAGAACCAAACTAAGCCACAATGGTCCTTAGGTGGTGCCATCCAAAAAATGTATCTGGCAGGTCCATACCTCATCCAAGATGGCCTCCATCTGGAACCTTTGCCCAAGTTTTTGAATTTTTATTTGAATTGTGGTCTGAATGTTTCAATTTCAGCATTATGTATTACCTTGATTATAAGGGGAACCCTTGCCCATTTTTTTTAATGGTGTTCTGTTATGGATTGTAATGGATGGTGGATCTTTCGGTTGCCATGGAAACCAAACAAGAATACTGTAATTTTAGAATAAAAAGTATTCTGCTAAATTTTATGTTTTGTTTTTCCTATTGGAAATGCCTTTTATCTATGTCAGCTATGGTCCAGGTGAGCGATACAGGCTCTTGAGAGCCTCTTGTTGTCATGTACTTCTTTTATTGCATTTTGTCCAACTTCCGGTTAAATTATGTGACAATTGAATTCCTGATTTTAAAATTTGAAATGTTTTAATTTATAAATTGACATTAACAGCAGTATTTCAGATTTATTATTATGGTAAAAATCAATGATTAAAAAAGAAATCCCAATTACAATCAAAAAGTTATTCCCGAACTAATGGTGTATATTTTTGTGCGATATGCAATTTTAGCGAACCAAAACAAAGTAGATAAAAGCGAATATGAAGTACCGGCGAAAATAATCAATTACAAGATTTCAGATTCTATTAGCTGGCAGCGTGCAAATCTATTTTCAGCTCAGATTAACAGTTTGCAAAAAAAAGCAAACTATCTGCAAATGTTACCTGGTAAAATAATTTGTATTAATAGACAAAAATCCTGTGTTAGTTTCATATATACTTTGAAAAAATCTCTATACTATAAAATTATTGAGAGTTATCTATTGTATAAGAATGATAAATGGTCTTATGTCTAGTCCTTGAACATTTTAAATTATCATTTCATTTTCTTACGCAACGACATTTTTATACGATATTTTTATTTTTATAAAAACTTCTCAAATCACTGCTCCCAACAAAGCTGCAGAAAAGCGTCGAGACAAATATAGCAAAATCCAAAAGGTCAGAATAAGGTGAGAAGCAAAGAATAAGTGAAAGAGCAGTGGAGTTGTTCTGTTGAATAACACATAACAAGATTTTGACACTTCAGATATTCATTCAAACTGTTGGTATCTCATTTTAATTGAAGGGCAGTACGGGAAATAATTCAGTATTTTTTTTATTCATTTGGGTGTCAAAAGTCCTAAGCATGATTTTTGTTTTGTTTTATATTCACTAGAGTGAACGCTATTAAGTGTTGTTTTAAGTCATTTATAAACGTATATCAGGGTAGCTTTGTTTCAGATGTAGCAATGATGGGCAAAGCGCCATCTTATGTTGACTCTTTGGAATGACAAATTGTTTATTCTTTGAGGCCTTATAGGGTCATGGTTACTTTGTGATAAATCGCAACAATAAATGTGTTGTGATAATGTGTTGGTAAGGTGAGCTGCAAAGGTAGAATATATGATTCCGAATGCCAACAGTGATGAAAATCATCTTTTTAAACCTGTTAACATCGGAAAATCCAGCAAGGTCTTCGGCTGGATTTGAACCCCTGCTTGTTGTCATCTATGGCAACACCGCCTGCACTATGTCCAGCGCCCTAGACCACTCGGCCACCTAGGCTATATAAAAATATAGCTTTCGGTAACCGGGTCATTCCTCCTAGTAGGAAATCTAGAGTTGTAACATAGTACACGATGAACATTTGGTGGGAAGGAAATAGATAGAAGAAGGATAAGGGTGCAACAGGTAAGATACATTTGGTATAAAGATAATAGTGTTGCACACAGCACTATATAATATGAATGATAATGTGTTGGTAAGGTGAGTTGCAAAGGTAGAATATATGATTCCGAATGCCAACAGTGATGAAAATCATCTTTTTAAACCTGTTAACATCGGAAAATCCAGCAAGGTCTTCGGCTGGATTTGAACCCCTGCTTGTTGTCATCTATGGCAACACCGCCTGCACTATGTCCAGCGCCCTAGACCACTCGGCCACCTAGGCTATATAAAAATATAGCTTTCGGTAACCGGGTCATTCCTCCTCGTAGGAAATCTAGAGCTGCAACATAGTACAAAAAGAAGGATAAGGTTGCCAATTGTATCTTACCTGTTGCAACCTGATCCTTCTTCTATCAATTTCCTACCCACCAAATGTTCATCGTGTACTATGTTACAACTCTAGCTTTCCTACGAGGAGGAATGACCCGGTTACCGAAAGCTATATTTTTATATAGCCTAGGTGGCCGAGTGGTCTAGGGCGCTGGACATAGTGCAGGCGGTGTTGCCATAGATGACAACAAGCAGGGGTTCAAATCCAGCCGAAGACCTTGCTGGATTTTCCGATGTTAACAGGTTTAAAAAGATGATTTTCATCACTGTTGGCATTCGGAATCATATATTCTACCTTTGCAGCTCACCTTACCAACATCTTATCATTCATAGTATATAGAGCTGTGTGCAACACTATTACCAATAAATGTGTTGCTTTGTCTGACCTTTTAAAAATTTTCCCATGCACATTTACTATATATTCCTCTATTTACACGTTGACATCATTTTGCGAATCGAAATGCGTTTTATTTTTACATATTAAATGTAAATAATTTATATCATTTTGAAGGAATATCATGGCATTATAAGGATCTGTTTACATTTATACATGAGTGAACACATTAAGTCCAAATTTGTTGTCCCTTCAAAAACTCCGTCATATGTGTGACTAGACCTTGCAACCCTTCGGTTTGCTACTTTAGAAACGGTTTACGAACCACCTAACTAACTTTGCCATGTCCACCGATTATACTTTTAGATAAATAAACATATTTAATTTTACAACTCATATTTTGGAAGAAAAAATATAAAAACTTGTCAACCTCAATAGAAGTTGCATGTGATGTAATTTACATGTTACCAAACTGTTTATTTTCTCTAACCAAACGGTCATACTGATTGCGCTATGGAGACAACACATAATTCTTAAAAAACTTTTATCTATCTTACCTATTAGTAGTTGATATAAAACTTAGCAAAAATTATTTTTCTGTCCTAAACGATATTCGAACCTTCGTCACTACGTTACATACGTACTTAATTGCAAGGCGAACTCACTAAACATTACACCACCAAGTCATGGAGATATCATTGTTTATTTACATTGTAGGTACTTATAGTTTATGAAAAATAAATCAAAAAATTTTAAAAGTCATATAAGATATGAATAAAATAGTTTTTGTAGTTGTACATGTTAGATTCCGTGCATTTCAAACAAAAGAAGTGGTCGATATTGAATCTGAAAGACATCTTTTTCAACACTCGTGCTCAGGTAAAAGCATCGGGGGTTAACGTCCCCTCGGCCTTTACCTGTGCACTCGTTTGGAAAAAGTAGCCTCCCATATTCAATACCGGCCAATTCTTTCGTTTGAAATGTACGGTACCTAATACTTATAATATCATGATCAAATTTTTAAGTGTAAATAAATTATAAGTACTATTTGTAAACTAATATAATCCCGGTCTTGTAATCCATTTGAAAGATACAATTATGCGAAATTGAACATTATTACTTTAATTCTTCTTGGAAACAGGATACCTCGACAAGAAAAGCGTCCCCTACTATACATGCATCGCCCATTAAATGTATAAAGAATTTCCCAAAGTTAAATTGCAGCCGGTCAAACGTAATAATAATGTAAATGTTACACGTTAACTTTTTGTTGGAATTGACTTTCATGTATCGCATAATTTTTGTTTCGTTTCGTTTTGTTTAAGTTTTGGCTTCCCCTTTAAGGTTTCTTTTTATGCCACTTTAGTGTTATTTGTGCACCGAGCGACACAATTATTTTACCTGTATGAGACAAGGCTTGTACATCGAACGACAAAAACATTTTACCTGTGTGAAAAAAAATCAATGTTTTGACAATATTATGGCTTTGACATTTAACACAATCTGGGCACACAGAAAGTAAAGTTAGTCGTCATATAAGCGGGAAGTTCATGCATCATTAAACCTGGTTATTTGTAAAATGCCCGTTCCAAGTCGGGGATATGACGGCTTGCCAAAAATGTTCTGTGTTTGGTTGTGTTTCCCCGATTCTGTCCTATGTAATGCGGATTTTCCTTACTGGTCTCTCCCTTTGATCGATTCGGACTTTTGTTTTTTTATTGATTCAACAAAATTGTTATGTCCTGGAAATTTCATGAACCTTACAAGATAAATATGTGTTGTTCAAGCAGACAAAGCCTCTTAAGATAATGATTCCATTTGTATAAACGTCGTAAGTATATATCGTTTAGTATTAGACCATCCAACTTATACTTGGACATCACCAGTGTTTGGAAATCAAGCTTATTATGATGATTGAATACCTAAGACAAGGACAGATATATTGAAGAATCGTCTCAATATTCATCTAAACTATCTGATGAATTCTTACAGACATTCTATCTACTGTTAAAGAGGAATTTAACTAGAATTATATTAGCCAAATAAAACTGATGTCTCCCCTTCATACGTATCAACTTATTCGTGGTATTGTCTGTGTGATTCAGTGCTCGGCATCTTCCCGACAGCTTTTTGCATGTATCAATTTAGCTTATCACCAGTAACAAGAATATAGCTCAATTAGAGATTATTTCAATTAGATAATTTAGAATTCTTATGGGTAACATGCCGGGACTTCTAGTGCTAAGATCCAAATCATCTTATCTTAAAATTGATATTGTTTAGGTGTGGGTTATCATCCCTTTGGGATTCTAGTATAATTTAAATAATTCATCTTGCATCATTCAATTATAATTAACAAAATACCGAAGTTACTGTTAATTTATTTTCTGCATATGCGTATTTCGACAACTTATGTCTAATCAGTGCAGATTAAACCAAAACATTTGGAAGACCATTAAGCGTAAAAGTGTAAAAATCAATTATATGATTATATCTGGTTAAGGGTATGATCTCAAATGTTTTCATGATATTTTATAATTCTTAAAAAAGTGGGTTTAGGGTGTGGTAAACACCTTACCCTGGGGAATTCTTTTGTGCAACATCTCATTCATCTAACCATAAGAATTCTTGTGTGCAACATCTAATTATTATAACCATGAGTATTGACAAAATATGTGGTTTAGGGGGGATTCTCATCTGTTTTCAAGATATTCCCTAATCCGAAAAAAAATGTAGGATGTAAGGGTGGGGACCACACCTGGGAATTTTCGTATGCAACATCAAATTTATCATATCATAAGTAATAAGAAATATATGGTTATGGATTGGGATCTCGCATGTTTTCAAGATATTTTATACTTTCCAAAAAGGGGGGTTTAAGGAGGTCCCACCACACCTCAAAAATTCTTTTATGTAACATCTTATTCATCGAATCATGAGTAATAAGAAAATATATGGTTTAGTGGTGGGGATCTCAAACGTTTTCAAAATGATTTATACATTCTAAAAAAAACTAGTGGGCGGGATCAAGACCTGGGGTTCCAATGTGTATAATCAATGTCTTCTAATCATGATTTATAACAATATATATGACTGAGGCTTGCCAGTGGCCAAAAATTAAAACATCAAAACAGTTTGCACAAAACACTCAAAATTCAATGGAAAATAGCAATTATTTGACCTTAAGAGTAAAGTTCAAGGCCACAGTGACCTAAATCAATATGTGACATTCCCATACGACCAAAGGCATATTATTTGACCTGGACATACAATTTTCAAGGTCAAGGTTACAATGCCCTATTCTTTTACGCAATACTTTGCGACGACTCAATGCATATACATATCAAATATGAATACAATGGGCTATAAGACAAAAAAATACGCCCGGGACAAAATTGTTTTGGAGGAAGAAGAATAAAGAGAGAAAGAATTAAGGGTAATTCAATATTTCTTCCACCTAGGACAAGGGAATCCATTGTTTTCGATGTGCAAGTTTTTTTCTGTCTTACGCCGGGGTTGTTAGACACGCTACCTGCACATATCCAGACTTAACTAATCGATAAAATTGATAATCAATCCCTCATCAATAAAAGTCGAATAGTAATCGATTGATTAGTTCGACTAATCGAACATTTATCGAACAAACTCTTTGAGGAGTTTGACCGATCATTTTGAGAAGAAATTTGTGATCGATAAGTGATCATTGAAATTTTCCTTTAACATGAGACAGCGTTTACATGTAGTACCATCAGTAAAAGTTATGTAAATTGGTTAGTCTAAATGTATTAAAACGATTTAGATGGCTGATGTTAATGCTGTGTTAATAAACAACTAATCATTAATCAATCAGAAATTGATCACAAATTTCTAATCAAAATCATCGGTCAAACTCCTCAGAGAGTTTGATCGATATATGTTCGATTAGTAAAAGTAATCAATTGATAACCATTCGATTTTTATTGATAAGTGATTGATTATCAATTTGATCGATTAGTTAGGTCTGGATATATTCCCGCCAGTAATTTATCATATACTCGGCTTAGTCTACATGAATCGAAAAGTATATCATTTAATTCAATAGGGTCTGTAAGTCTCGTCATGTGACACCGAGAACTCACCATAAACTTGAAATTTGAAAATGTTTCCCGCTAAAATATGACGTTGCAGGATTATGACGTTCAATGTTTTTGCTTAAAACGTCACATGTTTTTGTTAAAAATGCAACTTCCGGGTACAAATCATGTCCCCGGAAGTTTGAAAATTGAACGAGACTTACAGACCCTCTTAAATTGAATATCGATTGCCTTTGAAAGAGAAAAATTAGGCTCAAACACACCATAAATAGGTAAATCTCTGGCACCGAAATAACCCCGGACACGGATGTGTGCTACATGCATTATGGCGCTAGGAAAAGGGAAGCAATTCACTGAGGTCAACAATGGCATTTCGATGGTGAATTGTTTTATTATGTCGCCTGCGTTCACGAAGTGGCGACATATAGGGATCACAATCCTACGTTTTGCTTCGGCGTCAAAAAAAATTCTGTCATATTTTTATCAGGAACCACAAATCCCAGCCTTTTGCAATTTAACATAAGAGTGTCAATATGGGAACTTATACCGCGTAAAACAGTTTTGGATCACTCAAATGCCCACTTCCTGTTTGATAGAACTTAGAATATTTTTCACTTCTTGAAAATTTGGTCACATTTTTCTCAAGAACCACCTATTTCAGCCTTCTGGGATTAGGCATAGAAAAACAGTATGAGGATCTATATCCTGTAACGGAGTTTGGGGTCTCTCGAATGTCTACTTCCTATTTGACGGAACTGGGAATATTGTTTGCCTTATTACGCAGGCGACATATGTCCACCTTTAAAGACTAACTACTAAGTTTTTGGATGTTTTGGGTGGGAAGATTTAATCAAACACCAGTGTGAGTGCCAGACAACCTCAGACACCATCGAGTAAGATTTCTAGCGTCTCGGACTTAACAAGCTTCGTCCGAGTACTTGAGATTTTTCCTTTTGGTGTCTGAGATTTTTCTGTCTGGCACTCATCCTGGTATAATATTCATATTGTCTACCTTCGGGGAAATAAAAATAGTGTAAAAAGGTATTCTCTACCAGTGGTGTCAATCAGAACAGATTCTCAAGTTCAAAAGATCTTTTTCAAAGTCCGTATTTGAAATCCTGTCCCAGTATCGGAAAGCTTTTTTTTCTACTCTATATACACACTAGTATTTACTCCGCTCACTACTGAAAGATAGATTGCATATACTTATAAAACAATTTTTCCTATTAAAATGGATGTAGCCGATACAAAAATGACGTCTTTACGTTATGAAAAATTTTACTTTTTAAAGTATCATACTATTCAGATATTTTTTTTCGAAAAGGACAGAATATTCAGCTTATAACTAGATTGTAAATAACGTGTGTTTGGAATATAAAGTGTGAATTTTGGAGAAATGTACAATTCAGCTGACCATGAAGACAAAAACATTCTACAAACTATCATATGAACTATGACTGATTTGGAAGTTTGTTCCGGGATAAAACCTATCAGAGTTCACGATTTTACAGAAACGTGATCACTTATTGTTTTAAATTGATAATTCTTGTATATAATTTGTACCAAAGACTTTTTGATAATCGCACTGTAATAATTTGTATTTTGACTTTGTTGACTAAACTTAAAGAGTATGTTTTTCTACTATTTACATTGATTACATTGATTCCAACAACAACTATTCAAGAATGGCATCACTCACATGCTTTTTACAATATATATATCTGTTAAGTTTGAGGGTTTGAAATTTCAGCGGACAATCGGTACTACAAGGGGAAACAAGTGTTGACCTCCATTCGGTGATCTGTTTTGTAGTCTTATGAAGACGAATTTATAAAAACTTTATAAAGATAAGATGAAAAAACAAATATGCCAAGCTATTTAATTTCACCTTTTGATATATTGATAACGTTAATTCACTCAATAACCCTTGTTTCAATAAGTATCTATGTAGGATGTAAGAACCGTACTTTCAGTAAACAAAAGTACAAAGGCAATGTCAACATCGAAAAATAAAACAACAAACGTATGAAGACATCACATGATAAAGCACAAAATAATGGCAAATACAGATGAACAACTACTTTAAAAAATAGGCGAGATCAGGCGCAGCAGTGAAGTATACATCCCCCGTTTGTATGAGACATCCGCCGTAAGGAACAGATCAATGATCAGATTGAGCAAGTTAAGATATGTAAACTGCATATGCTGTTGGAATGTTGATACAAAAAAGGGATGTTGCCTATTTTAAAAGTGAAGTCGTTGCGCTTTTTATAAAGCTTATATTGTTATTGTATGTCATGAAACGTGGTCGATGTCGAAAAAAATCGTTTTTTTACGATCACTACAAGGAGGTTTGTGAATGAAAAAAATATCATCAAAACTTAAGTATTTTATTTTCAATGTAACGGAACGTAAGCTGTCTCAGTGGAATTTTTCCGCCATTTTTGTCTGATACTTGTTCATTTAGGTTTCATTCATTGCGAAACTTAACAAGAAAATATTTAAAATGTAAAGAAAGGTCCAAAGTATTTAAAATTTTTATTCCTTATCTCTTTTACAACATTTCCATTACCAAAGGGTGAACTAAAACACATGAGCTTTAAATCTGTTGCTGGATTTACAGAAACACAGAAATTATGCAAGGGAGATTATTTGATAAAAGAATTTAACATAGATATCTCTAGAGAAATTAACATTTCGCAATTTATCTCTCTTATTTTAACGGTGACCCCTATTTTTTATGTAAACTATATAAGAATTTCAAGACAAATGCAAAGTATGAACAAAATCTATAATAGACTTTTCAAGCTATGCTCTCATATAATCATTTTCTCTATCATTCCTTTGTAAAATCCTGAAATTTTAAATTTCAGTTTTTGCGCTTAAATGCACGGTTACCCCCAAATATTATTTTAAATTTTGAACATTAATACAATTTTGTGTCTACAAAGAAAATTTCACAAAATTTTATAATAGGAAAATAATACCCTGCAGACACCTTAAATACAGATTTTTTTTTCTGACAAAGCTTGAATCCAGCCTCATAGGAGTAGAAAAGGATACAGCTAAAAGAGGTGCATGGTGTGTGCCAATTGGAGTTCAGATAGTTTGTTGAAAAACAAAACTGCACAAATATGTTGACGAAACTACAGTAGGGTGCAGACATAACCTCTCGCCAAGTTAACTTGAACCAGTCATAAAAGCTCTTCTAAGTTAACTTAGGACCGTTTTCAAGTTAACTTAGACCAGTCATACAGCAGTCATAAAAGCTACTCTAAGTTATAACTTTAGAACTGTTCTAGAGCCCTGACTGCTCTGACCTGTTCTGGTCATAGAATCCTGACTGCTTTGACCTGTTCTGGTCGTAGAGCCCTGACTGCTCTGACCTGCATGTTCTGGTCATAGAGCCCTGACCGTTCTAACCAGTCATAGAATCCTGACTGCTCTGACCTGTCATAGAGCCCTGACTGCTTTAATGTTACAGCAATGGAAACGTTCAACATTCCCAAATTAGCGCTCATCGTGTGCATCGTGTGCATTCGTCGTGTAAAGCGAGTGCGTGTATCGTGTAACGTGCGTTTTCAAAAGACCACATTATTTCCCGTTTTCTTTGCCTAGAAAAATTATTTATTTTCATGAAAATTTCGAAAAAATAAATTATTTATTTCCACGACCAGTGGGATTAAAATTGGACCTGGGACTAATATAAGTCCCAGCTGGGACCAAGATTAAATTATCTATTTACAAAATCGCCACTGAAAATCAACTGGTCGTCACCTCATTTCTGTTTTTTGAAAGATAGTATAGATATTTACAACTACAACTTTACAACTTTAAAAAATATTAACATATTAACATATATAGCATCACATGTTTTGGGCTTATATACTATTCATGAAGAATATCTGCCTTTTCTTATATATTTTAGGTTAAATAACAGAAAGTTGAAGTATTGCGGGCATCGATATAATATCGAATAAAGAAAATCTGCTTTTTGTTATATATTTTAGGTTAAATAACAGAAAGTTGAAGTATTGCGGGCATCGATATAATATCAATGAAGAAAATCTGCTTTTTCTTATATATTTTAGGTTAAATAACAGAAAGTTGAAGTATTGCAGGCATCGATATAATATCGAATGAAGAAAATCTGCTTTTTCATATATATTTTAGGTTAAATAACAAAAGTTGAAGTTTTGCGGGCATCGACAAATGTCGAATGAAGAAAATCTGCCTTTTGTTATATATTTTAGGTTAAATAACAGAAAGTTGAAGTAATGCGGCATTGATTATAATATTGAATGAAGAAAATCTAGCCTTTTGTTATATATTTTAGGTTAAATAACAGAAAATTTAAGTATTGCAGGCATCAGTATAATATCGAATGAAGAAAAATCTGCTTTTTCTTATATATTTTAGGTTAAATAACAAAAAGTTGAAGTATTGCGGGCATCGATATAGTATCGAATGAAGAAAATCTGCCTTTTGTTATATATTTTAGGTTATTTAACAGAAAGTTGAAGTATTGCAGGCATAGATATATATCGAATGAAGAAAATCTGCCTTTTGTTATATATTTTTAGGTTTAATAAGAGAAAGTTGAAGTATTGCGGGCATCGATATAATATCGAATGAAGAAAATCTGCTTTTTCTTATATATTTTAGTTTAAATAACAGGAAGTTGAAGTATTGCGGGCATCGATATTGAATGAAGAAAATCTGCCTTTTCTTATATATTTAAGGTTACATTTCAACAAGTTGTATTTTAACGTGAACATGAAATATGCACCTCTTCTAATATTCGATATTTGTGGCTGTTTGCAGGATATTTTATTCAGGACTGATTTTTATTCAGTTTTTTTTATTCATTTATAATTGTTTATTTTACAAAATGACGGAAATTTATAGTATTACAATTTTCGAGTACTACATAGAAGCTGGGACTGACTGTTTTCTGAAAGTTCTGATATGGTTACGGCAAAATTGAAGAAAATTGCACTCAACGTGTGAAAAATTTGACATAATGTGCGTTCGTTGTGTGAATCGTGTACGCGTGGTAGGGAATGTGGGGCGTATCAATCGCTGTATTAAATTTTAAGTATTCACAGTTCTTGTATTGTTTAAGAGCTATACGACTAATCAGAGCAGTCAGGATTCTATGACAGGTTAGAGCGGTCAGGGCTCTATGACTGGTCAGAGCAGTCAGGGCTCTATGACAGGTCAGAGCAGTCAGGATTCTATGACAGGTTAGAGCGGTCAGGGCTCTATGGATGCATGGTCAGAGCAGTCAGGGCTCTATGACTGGTCAGAGCAGCCAGGATTCTATGACTGCTCCAAGTTAACTTCAAGTTAACTTAGGACTGTTCTCATGACTGCTCCCCAAGTTAACTTGGACGAGAGGTTATGTCTGCACCCTACTGTATATCATTTAATTAACTTTTTCAAAAATCAAATATGAAATTTATGTAATCCAGAAATTTCGTCGTTTTTTGGTATGTAATTAATAAAAAATAATTCCAAAGTTACTGTTAATTTAGCTTCTGCATATGGCCATTTCGACAACTTATGTTTCTTCATTCTTGAGTGCAGATCCAATCAAATAAATAATTATTCAAATAATATAAAATGAACAAAGCGTAATATTAACAAGACAATTATATGCAACAACATTCCGAAATGTGTGTGACTATCGTGAAAACATAATTGTCATTTGATATTTTTAGCTATGATTCTAGTGAGATTTACATGTGGTGAATTTTTTAACTTTACTTCCATTTGAACTTATATAAGTGAATATCTTTAAATAATTTTCAAGTTAAAGATTCCAAAAATTCTCATATCAAAATGCGTTTATCATTTTCTGGAATACATTAACATTTATTCTGCTGATGATATTTACATAAGCTGTTGGGGATATTTGGTTTTCGTTGTCTTAACGCTTAAAATATTAATATTGTCGTAAATAAATAATCAGTTTCAAATGATGTGAATCTTTTTGCATGGACATATTTAGCATTACCGTCAATACGGGACTTTAAAGTCGTGTTCCTGCCCGGAAATGTTGTATTGCTACATTAAAAAAATCAATAAATCAGTAAATTGAGAGGGTTGATTCATATTTAATTTATTTGGAGCGCTTTGGGTTAATTGTTTTTCAGTTTTTTCGTCAATTAAAATTAAGTCAAAGTATTGTCATGTAGGATAAAATATGAACAGATATATCATGTTTGGGAGTGGAATTTGCCACAAAAAAAAAAAAAAAAAAAAAAAAAAAAAAAACCACAAAAGTCAAGATATTATATTTCCCGAGCCACAAGGGCGAGGGAAATTGCATTCTAGAGAGTGGTATTTTTCGCGAATTCCCCGACAAAGCATGATATATCTGTTTAATTTTACCGAATGACTTTACAGATGACGTTGTTTATTTAATTTTTTATAAGCGTCTCAGTGAAGGATTAAACTGGGCAATTTTTTTAAACAAATACCTCGGCAATGTGTTAAAAGTGACAAATGTTTGAGGCAAATACACCTCTGCATCAAATATAACTCATTTGAGAAGTCATGGATTTGTCATAAAATACAACGGTATTGACTAGTCAAATTGCAGCATTCTTTCATACGGTAGAATAACAAGTACAATTCAGTTTCATAAATACTTTGGTGTAAGTGGGATATACATTTATTTCAATAGGTCAGGAATTCGTAAATGTATTTGAGGTATGAAAATTATTGAACAAAAGGCGAAATATAGGGTAAAGATTGATATAGGATGATCCTTAGACACCTAAAGCCGTCCTAAATTAATTCTATGTTTAAAGTCACCCACCCTCGTAGGTTTTTGAAAATAATTTTTGGGTTGAGGTCGCAATTCATCACTAATTGATTACTCACAAAAGAAAGTGATATGAAATGTTTTATGTCAGTCAAGAAATTAAAATAAGAATGTGAAATCTGTACTAAAGCAAATTTATGCATTACAATTTGTAAAAGATAATTGCGTATGTTTTGTTAAAATTTGTGTTTGTTTTTATTTCTTCCTCCCCCTCATAGCTCTTGAGATCTTAGGTTGACGGTAAAAATTGAATTAATTTAGGATGGCCTAGTTAGGTGTTCTAAAGTTAAGCTGAAAAATGCTAAATATCATAAGTTAGGAGGGCTTCGAGAACACGACTGAAAACAAAGACAAGTCATAAGATAGTCTTATGATATGTCTTATCCCTAAGGTAGCTTCAAGAACACCACCCCTGTTTAATAAGAGAATAAAGGTATTGGTGTCTATCATGAAACCAACTTTTAATATTTGTTAAATAATTTCATATGCAATTAAGAATGTAAAAGGAAGCGTAAAAATCCACAATTATATGTTCAAATACATGTAGTTCAAACTATCAATAAAGATCACCTGAGCATTTCTATAAGTAGAATAAATAGTGTGCTCTTTATATTTTTCAGTTATGGTGTACTTGTGCGTGAGAGAATATCTCATATGGATATACTATTGATACTTTCAAATTTTGGCATTTCGAAATGTAATCCAGACCACCTGTTTTAAGTGCCCACATCTCACTATTTTATAACGCCAAGTTTTCTTACATTCGACTTGATGAGTGCCCTGTGTTTGTCTATGTGTTGTAGTTGTCCACTAGCTTAAGACACTAGTGCTTTTGTCGGGCAAAGGATGACAGTGATTGTAAGAGCAATTTGTCAGTTTAATTGATGTTTGTTGACAATCCCGCACCATGACCAAGAAAGACATGGATGTAGCGTTGCTCGACAATTAGCAAAGAATTCCGCTTAAACCGGTGCTAGGGGCCGTCTTGAACTTACTATGAGGTATGAGCAAAGCTCATTGTTGAAGGCCTCATGGTGACTTCAAGATGAAGAACAACAATAAAAGCGTTGTTCCTTTGCTTGTTTTTACCATGTATTTGTAGAGACTTTGTCTCATGTACATTTACTCGATATCCTTTTATTCAACATTAAAGGTTTTCGCGTAAATATAACATCATGTCACATATTGTTTTTTCGTGAATGAGATTATAACTTGGTAAATTTCTGTATCAAATGTTATTGTTTTGAGCACAACAATCATATAAGATTAGAAATGCAGATGTCTGTTGTCGTAAGATATCCGATAAAATATGCATCCACAACGTTAATTTGTGTCATATAAAGCAACAGATATATAGCTTTAACATCTATAAATAAAAGTCAGCGCATTTTCTTTTAAATCTCTCCGTTTGTTTTTCCCTTCGTTCGCTAGGGGTACATGGTTTGTCTTCTAATTCCTTCAACAGTTTTATGCTAGAATGTTTTATTTTGCAAATCATATTTACGGATATTAGCGATGTGAATGTGGTAAAAGTCTTGATTTTGGTGTATGTCACTGTAATACGAATTTTAAAACAACACAAAATTTGTTGATTTTATCACAGTGGGTACACAGTTTTTCATTCGAATCCTCCTGCATTATTTTTCTTCTATTTTTTATTTTATTTCATTTTTTTTTACCATGGAAAATATTGTTTCGTAGTTATATGGAATATATACTGAAGATATGCATGTGGTAAGGGTTTTGATTTTAGTCATTTTGCTGAAAGAAAATGTCGTGTTGTACACAGTCATTTTTTGGTGATTAAGCCATGTTAGGTACATAGTTTACCCACACGACACCTCTTACAGTTTTTATGGTCGATAATTTTTATGCAGATCATTTGTACAAACCTTAAAAATACGCATGTGTTAAGGATAAATTTTGATACATTTTTTTCTGCAAGATTTGCATTGTTTAACTTAGTATGTTACCCATAGCTTGAAATCATCACTCAAGAATTTTTACGATCGATATGCACGATCTTGTGGACAGGTAAGGGATGTCTGTTTCCAATATGAGAACATAGTGTAATATCGAATTGAGAAAATGTGACTTTTCTTATATGTTTTTGGCTTATTACAGCAAATTTCAGAATTGTAGGCATGGATATAATATCAGATGCAGAAAATGTGCCTTTTCTTATATGTTTTTGGCTTATTACAGCAAATTTCAGAATTGTAGGCATGGCTATAATATCAGATGCAGAAAATTTGCCTTTTTTAAATGTTTCAGCTTAAATCAGAGCAGTTAAGTTTTAGTCTTGCTGGCATGGATGTAATATCGAATTGAGTAAATGTGCCTTTTTTTATAGGTTTTGGGTTAAATCACTGCAAGTTTAAGTATTTCGGGCATCGATTTAATATCATTTTGAGAAAATATTACTTTTATATGGATAAAATTAAATCACAACAAGTTTCAACATTGCAAGTATGTATATAATATTGCATGGAGAGAGTATGGCTTTTCATATATACACGGTAAACGCTACACGATTGAGTATTTTCTGTATCATTCATTGTGCGCGCTCAACACGTGAATCGTGTGCGCTCATCGTGGTGGGTGTGTAAATAAATGTTGAACATTTCCGTCGCTGTAGAATATCGACTGCTCTGACCAGTCATGCCGTCTCTTATTCGGAGATTGTAACAAAAACATCTGGGAAGATAAAATTAATAGATCAAGGGGTATATCAAGTTAATTTCATCCAGAGTCGGTAGAAGTAAAACAATATAGAGGGGGAGCCGGAGGGGTCTCATCCTAGAATCCCGACTTTGTTTTTATTCTAAATTCCGAAATCACCAACTACAGCGAAACTGATGAAATCCCAATTCCCGGTGAATTTACTTCCCCGAAATCCAGGGCTTTTATCATAAATATACAGAAACAGAAATCCCGAGCTTAAAAACATTTATAAATCCTGACATCAAGAACAGAGGCCCCAATGATGTTAAGAAGCAGTCAGGGTTCTACGACAGGTCAGAGCAGTCAGAATTCTATGTCAGGTTAAAGCGGTCAGGGCTCTATGACCAAAACAGGTCAAAGCAGTCAGGGTTCTATGCCAGAACAGGTCAGTAAGAGCAGTCAGGATTCTATGGCAAGACCAGGTCAGAAGAGTCCGTATTCTATGGCAAGACCAGGTCAGAGTAGTCAGGGCTCTCGAACAGTTCCACAGTTTTTATGACTGCTCTATGATTGATCTAAATTAACTCGAAAGCGGTCCTAAGTTAACTTAGAGGAGTTCTTATGAATGGTTCAAGTTAACTTGGTGAGATGTTATATCTGCACCCTACTTTACTTCGGGAAGATATGTCAAGCAGTGCTTGCCACTAATCTGCAGGCTATCTTAAGGAGCCAAGTCTGCTTGTAAAAACTTTCGAACTTCGGACGAAAAAAACACTCAAAACTTCCGGAAGGGGTTGGTTAAGAATTAACATGTATTTTAGTAGACATCTAGTGTTAAAAAATATATTAATTAAGCCATTTACAGCTATTGTAATTTTCATTGAAATATTTTAGTTTGGTACATGCCAACTTATCGTAATGTTTAACATGCTTGCTGTTTAGTGATTGTTTTTATTTCTGGACGATGAAAAAGTTTTATTTCGAGTAGGTTGTTGAATATTACAATAGAGAGGTTCAAGTTTGTGATGATAGGACTGAGAAATTAACTTTCTAATCATCCAAATCCAGGCGGGGAAGCGATTGAAATAGAAATTTATCTCACGAGTAAATGAGGAAGCAGATTGTTTACAATAGATGCATTTTGCTCTAGTTGAATGTGGAAGAAATGTTATGTTTCAGATTGTTTACAATAGTTACAAAATTATAGAATTTATTTCCATTGAAAAATATCATTTTATTTCATTTTTACATGTTGAATTTATATAAAAACAATGTAGATTATCGCAGGTGAACGTACAAACGCATATATAATGCACAAATCGGAATTGCAGAATAATTTAGTGTCTGTCTTTCAAAGTTGAATCCCAAAAAGACCATCTTTTGATTTAGACCTCAATTTGTATATGTTTTGCCAATAAACATTTGAATCCATGTGTAAATTTGTATGTCCGCCCTTTTAAGCGATTCTTCATAATAAAACTTCAAACACGGTCTAATCTTTATTTCCTATGCATTTTTATGAGGTTTTTTTAAGAATCAACTTTGGATTAAATCAAAACTGTCAACAAACCACTCTAAAAGAATAACAAATTGTAATCATTTAATATTACACTTTAAATACTAATTTTAAACACGTGTCTGGAAATCCTGAAATTAGGCGCAGTGAAAATACTAAAGGTGATACGTGCTTTTTTAATTGTCCCGTATATTTATTTCACAGCGAGCACAAATTAACCGCAAGCTAAAAATATGATAGAAATTCCATTTTCTACCTACTTAAAAATTGGATGCTGAAAAGATATTCAGAAATCTATTTCATATAATTTGCACGATGCATAATTGTATATTCAATAATACTTCTAAATTTTGTTTCCGTTCATGCCCTTTTAGACTGGATAGATCTTTTCTTTATTATCATGCAGTTTCCACTATCAGATAGAGGCGGTTTTAAAACAATGTTTCCGAAATGACTTAACGACAATCGTATATTTCCCATATATCTGTACCATACAGCGATTGTTGCAGCATAATAATATGCAGTACAGAATGTGACATTTTAGACATACCGCAAATGTTGCAAATTTGATCGTTTTCTACCGTTGCTTTGTCATAGCACACCTTGTTCATTTGAGGACATTACAGGTATACAAATTTACAAGGGAGACAATCTTTGAAAAGTACTGCCCAGCTTGAACCAGAAGTTTTAGGTTGTCTTGACACGGATGTTTGTGTAGAAATAAAAAAAATGTTCGAATGTAAAGTAATTGGAGAACCGAACCGTCAATCCAAAACGAACAATCCAAGGACAATGGCAATATCAGAGAGACACAACATGAGTACGGCGCAGAAACAAAATGAAAACACACACACATAAGATGAACAATATGGACCCAATAAAAACCATGGGTGAGATCAGGTGCACCGGTAGAGTAACATGCCAGTACATTGATGAAAATGTGCTTTGTTTCGACTTTCATCAGAGATTGTTTTTCACGCTTGAATTATACCACTGCCAACGAACTTAAGTTCCTCTTGCGTTTCGCCATTTCAGCTTTAGATTAACCATGTCAAAATGAATATAAACATAATGCCCTTGGATGAAGGTGTTAGGGTAGATTAACACACGAGGTAAAAATTATCACCCGAGACAACGTCGAGGGTGATAATTTTTCACCGAGTGTGTTAATCGAACTAACACCTTCATCCAAGGGCATTATGATTTCTATCATACTGAATGCTTAATGTACACAATAAGTCCTCGATGTACGTTATGTTTAAAAATAATAATAGTAATAATACGTTTTATTTATGCAACATCAAAAACACATAAACAAATAGTCAGTACTGGTTTACTATTGTATCGAACTGTGGCAAAATCGCTTTTAACTTCAATTAAATTTGTGACAAGGTCCTTTTTTAATATGATTAGGTCACTTTTATCTTACAACTGAATACATTTATAACTAAAACAGCTTTAATTATTGTTGTCAAAAAAAAATTGACCAGAAAATAAGAATCTGTATACATCGACGACGTCATCGATCGGAGCTGGTGTTAATTTAAACATTAACACATGTTGCTAACGATTAACACATGTTGCTAAGGATGGGCGTGGCTAATGAGACGTTACTACAAAGTAACAAATGCCGGTT
Organism: Modiolus philippinarum; assembly: GCA_002080025.1. NCBI lineage: Eukaryota > Metazoa > Mollusca > Bivalvia > Mytilida > Modiolidae > Modiolus > Modiolus philippinarum. The sequence goes on from MJUU01030988.1 coordinate 39,489, forward strand.
ATCCAATGTAATTACCGGATAATGTAAGAAATTTGCATAAAGTATAATAATACAAAATATCTCTCTTTTTAATTGATCTTGTTTCTAGCTAGGTTTTTTCTGTATGTTATCACAGCTGATAGTTTATAGTCTGTCGTAATAGAATTTATGTTCGAATTATCTATATGAGATAACATCTGAGGTTGTTTAATGGCATTAAATGTAGTGAAACGAGAAGGAAACGCAGCAAAATTTGCCTCAATTTTTTATGTTTTAGCGTTTTGATAAACATCGATGGATGATATGCTATAAACGAATGGATATGTTATGACTGACAGTTAATCGCATACTTCTATGCCTTTTATGTTATTTTTTTCTTAATTTCGCGTTGAAAATATTAGCCGTCATACTAATCTACTCAAAATTTATTATTACTTGCATAGAGAAACCACGTATTTTTTTATAAGGTCTCCCGAAACGAGTTTAAGGGAAATTTATTGTGCCTACTCACATTTCTTCCGCTTCAAAAATTGTCCGACCATTCTCTCGGAGATTAATGATCCAATCTTAACCAAACTTCACAGGAAGATGGATCCCGATTCTAAAAGGTGCAATCAGGTCTTGGAATATTCAAAATGGAACCGGTCGCCATGGAAACAGAAAAATGGCTGGAAATTAAAATTGCTCAGAATTTGATCAAAACTTTATAGAAAGGTTAATAAACATACTCGGAATTGGTTTCTGGTCTCAGAGACCGTTGAAATGGAAATGGGCAATAGGGCGGGAAAATTGGGCGTGCTCAAATTCGGTTGAAACTTTACAAAAGTTGGTCTAACTTATATAGAACTGGTTTCTAGCCCTGCATTCTGATTTTTGAGGTTGTTTGGGAGACGGGAGACTTCTGCTCAGCATCCTGATACAGTTGTAAATTTTCATAATCGTATTCAGATTTCAAATACAGACAATATGTTTATACGCATTATCTGAAATCGTGTGAAAAAAAATACCATTTATTTAAAATGCATGAACATAAAACATGCGATTTCCAGATGAGACAAACTTTAGAAAATCCATTTGTTATACACGAAAAATGTTATTGTCGTTGACGCTTATTTATATTTTGAAACAAAAATGTTGCTTGTTTAACAGATGTTCAGATTTCAATCATGCAAATCAGTTATCAGGAGGAATAAGTTTGGCGTAATTTGATTTGCTATATAGATGCCACAATTCTATAGCGTATTTGTATTTAACTGATTAGAATTTGACGTTAAGAACCCAGAAAACTTTTGTTAGGCATAACAATGAAAGGATATGGTGTAAACGCACATTAGACAAAGTCTCTTTATATACATGCCATTGGTAGAATCGAGCAATGGAAGAGTTCTTTTCTTGTTATTCTTCATTTTAAAGTCAACATGAGGCCTACAACAATGAGCCATACTCATACCTCGTAGTAAGTTAATGAATACCCTTAACACCGGCTTGCCTGTAATGGAATTCACCTTCCCGCTTTTCCCGATTGATGTCGCTGCTGCACTATCAGGTAACTCGCGGGAAAAGTTGTATTTCACGCATGTTCAAAAATAATTCCTAGTGGGTGAATTTTCCCGGTATCACGACGTCACAGAACAAAACCTGATAGTGCAGTGGTGACACCAGATGGGACAAAATATGGAAGGTGCATTCCATTCATTGCTAATTGTCGAACAACGCACATTTGTGTTTTTTGGGCCCATTGTTGCCAGATCGTCAACAAACATAAAAGTAACTTGCAAAGTCTTTTTACAATCTAAATTCATTCGTAACTACATTTGTAAGTATATCGCATTGAGAGCGACTCTGCAAAAGAGTATGGGTACATATGCACTTTATCGTCCTGTTGACTGCAAATTTGGTTTCACAATAGCCCTTTTCAAAAAGTATTGTTATCTTTTCCTGGATTTGAACTCTCCCATCAAGTGGATGTTCAAGCACTCTTCCGGTTATCACTTGTATGGTTGGCTATCAATACACAACTTAAACTCTGAATACATTTTAATTCTAACGAAATTAGTGCAGTGTCACAGTAAACAATGACATGTTAATCTAAATATGAACAATTTTATAAAATGTATTAAGGATTAACACTTGCCGTGTTGGGTTGATAACCGGAACTGTTTATTTGCATTTAAATGCCGAAACCGAAGGGCGGACCAAATGAATTTTGAAAAGGCCTATGCTTTAAAGTTATGACAAAGGCTATCATGGTGTCATTGTGTTATCGCCTTTTAAACACCTTATGTAGTATCTGTGTACTACATATAGATTTTGTGTATATTCTCATATTCCACTCTTGATTGTTTTTTCATTTCGTTCATTGCATTGGATTATCTGCTTGATACCTCAATGGAGTAGGTGAGCTAGAATTAAAAGATGTTGATGTGATTCAATCGGATTACTTTCAGCATTAACTGAAAGCACTGACCACTGGTACTCCTGTAGTTAAAAACCACATTTCTTGCAGTACCTTGAATACATTTGTTTATACAAATGAATTTTATTTGATATTGACTGTATTACAGATGCACCAGATGTAACCGTATCAAAGAAAAGTTACACACTATATGACACAACAAGGACTATACAGTGTAAAGCTGATTGTAATTCTCACCAGTATATATTCCATAAATGGCAACACAGATCTGTATATGGAGAATTAATTCGGGTGTTAGATGGAATACAGGATGGAACATTCACACTTCCTAATAATATTGCAGAACGGGAGAGATACCAGGACAGTGGCGAATTCCTATGTACAGTTAGTAATGATTTTGCTGACATAGACTACGGGAAAATGAACCAGACACTTGTTGATTATCTCGAAATTACTGGTTTGTATATGAACTATAGTTTTTGAAATCACATTATTGAATTCGTTAATTTCAGTCGCTGAGGTTGCGTTAGCGGCGGGCTCACCCTAAACCGGAAAAGATATCAATTTTAGGGTAAAATTTGTTTGTTTTTTAAGGGGATACGATACAGTACCAAGGGCAGATAATAACATCGCCGGATCTGGAATGTTTTTTTCACGACGTCACAGATTAGAGCGCGAATTCATAAATCACAGGACTTCGCGAATCGCGGACATGTTACTGTCTGTGAAAGCATGTAAAATAAATCTGAGATAAATTCAATGCGGTTAAATATGAATTGCTCATAACGAAATAGGGAACGTGGCAACTCAAGATTCGACATGCTTCTCAAATTGAAACCTGAAAGCAAAAATCTCTTTTCGGCATCGTTTCCAATCGAATAATTTTTCCCAACGGCATCGTTTACAATAGAATCAATTTTCAGGGCAATTTCACGGCATTTTACGATTTGAATTTTCAGGGGATGCTTTGAAAATTCAATTAAAAATCCCGTGAAATGTTTTTTTTTTTTATATTACAATACTTTCACGGGTTAAATACAAAATGCTGTGACAATGTATTATCAATAAATAATAGGCGAGAGTATGATATTGAAGAGGCATTATCACGATACACATGCATGATAATTTTTTAACTTTAAATGAGAGTCGGTATGATCTTTTTCGGGACAACAGGAAAGGCCAATTATTTCACAGAGAATTCGGAAAAAAAACAATTATCAGAAACGGAATTCGGTCAGTTTTATTTTTCGGGATGACTGAGGGATCGTACTTTTTTCTGGGGAAATCGGGATCAAAACCCTCATACCCAACCCCTTAAATTAAACCAACACAACATACAATGAATTCTGATTTTTTTTTTATTAAAGGTCAATATGTGAAACCAGGGAATTGGTCACTCTATATTGATCTATATACTTGAACAGCGGCATAAGGGAAATCATCACAAAGTCACTAGAAAGGTCGAGTTGTATTCGACTGATCTTTGTGAATATCTTCAAAAGCAAGTAACCATTAATCACAGGATAAATTCTCTGTTCTGTTTGATTTCTTTTATTTCCTGTTTAATGAAATTAAATTCTGTTCTATTTTTCGCAACACTAATATAGAGAAAACATAAGTTTACGACGTTTTTCCAAGCAAAATATGATGTAACGTCATTTCGCGCCAAAACCGGGAATGCTCATTTGTAGCGATAAAAATGCCAGTTTTCTCTCTGTAGCTTTAAATTAAGCACATGGACCCCCATTTTTCAAAGCGAATTTTAGAAGAGTGGTATTTCACGCAGGTCTCTGGGAATTATGAAGAAAAAATCAGTTCACAATCTTTTCTGTGTGAAATTTTACTTCCAAGAAATGAAAGTTTTTTCTGTAAACATAAATGTCAATTTCGAACCACAAATATTGAAATTGTGTTTTAAAATGTATACTTACCTTCTTTAGAAATATCTCAGTAAACTGTAGCAAAAAACCGGAAGCAATTAGCTTAATTCGTTCAAAAGTTATGACATTTTACATATTGTTGAAAAAATACAAATTTTACGCAATATTTTGAAAATGGGCAATTTTGAATCGCAATTATCTCGAAAACGAAATCATGAAAGTATATTTTTCTTTGCAGATTTTGAAAGAGCATATTTAAATTGACTTTCACGAAAAAATCAGTTCAGGATCTTTACTGTATCGTATCCCCTTAACAATATTTTTCTAAAATTTTTCGCGCCTGGATACGCTCGGTCATTTTTCTTTCTCTTTAAATCCTATATCTGCCTTTGTATATGTCAATGATAATTTTTACATTAGATACCCTTTAAACCTTAGGGGTCTTAAGTTGTGACTTGTAGCAGTTATTGTCAACAACTGATAAAGTTACGAATATTTATGGAATATCTGTAAAACCTCATTTAATTTATGAGTTTGGTATAATGTTTGATTGGCAAAAATTTATAAATATCTACATCAACACAAATGTTTCATAGACTAAGATAATATTTTTTTTATGTTTATCGAGTAGTTGATGAGGAGGTTGAACTCAGTTTGTGTTTTGATACCAAAATTACAAAATTGTTCATTTAAAAATAGACCTATCGCTTGTTCATCTAATTTGCCATTATTCCCTATTTGGAAGTTTTTACTTTTTTAGTTACAGGTTGCAAACTTATCCTACACATAGTACACAATTAGTGGTGTTAATGAATTACATGTTTATCATAAAAACATGACAAGATTTACTTGAATTCCTTAATTCTCCTTAGCTGATTTTGGCTTTTCAATTTCACTAATTGCTTTTATTGCTTTTAAATCCACTATCAGGTTTTATATGTCTTATATGTTTTACCCGGTTGACCATCCTTAGAAATTCATGGACCGATCTAAGATGGTCAGCAGCGAAAATCATAATTTTGCATTGGACCCTATTTAAAATGTACTCGAACGTTGTTCCTGGACATGTAATGATACGATTTAGCCATTAATCTTTTGCTGGACAACATTTTTGTTCGTTTTGGCAACTTTGTGTAGCAACAGGTCATTCCCACGGGCCCAAATTGTACACATCTCATTGCAGATCATCTGTCGCGACTTCACGAAAAACTACAAAATGGAATTGTGATCAGCTTATTTCTATTTTCAATGATAACAGCTGGTTCATTGATGATATCCTTACTATTGACAATCCACAATTTGTAGACTATGTCAAAATTATTTACCCACAAGAACCGAAACTTACTAAAGGAAACATTGATTCCAAATATTGCCATGTTCTTGTTCTAACTATCATCATTGACTCTTGAAATGAAAAAAAATACGATAAAAGGAATGATTTTGATATGAACATTTGATATCATATGATGTCACTCGCAAACAGCTTATTTTTTAGGGCATTTCTTATCTTTGATCATACGGAAATGTTGTTAAAAAATTCCAGAAATTTATAAAAAAAAACAGACTTGGACGTAACTGCATTCTTTACCTAAGGATATCGACAGTACACTCTGCATATATCCATTAAATTGGCTTTGGAATCCAGTGACCTATGTGTTTTACACTTATACTGGCCTGTCACTAATACCGCTGATGTCCACTGAAATACATGGTGATTCTTTACCAAATCATTCTGAAAGTTTTGAATTGTTTTTTTCCGTGGTGAGCCATTTTTTTACCAGCAGACTTAGCCTTAACCTAGCCGGCATTTAAACAGTGAACACTCCTTGACCAATCTTTCAAAATTACGTTTTGTCCCTTTTCTTTTTCAAGATTATGGTAATGGAGTTTGAAGTCTACCTGTATTATTTTTATTCATATGTATATTTTACTTTAGGTACATGCGTAAGGGAGAAAGGGGAGGCCTCGAATTTCCCATTAACCGGTTGAAATTCTACCCATTGCTTTTACAAGTGCCGGTACCAAGTCCGGTTTTCCCGAGTTCCTACTGTTGTTTGAGTTTGTCCATTGTCATTTGATATCCTTTTTATTTTTTTTTCTAAATATTTTGTTCATTAACTTTTTAACGTCGTCATAATTTTTGTCCGACAGATCTAGAAAATAGGATCATAGTTTTCATTCGAATCTATCGTATCTTCACTCGAACTTAAATGTGTTTTATCTTCGATTACGCCTAACATTTCACGTTCTGACAAAGCAGGGCGTAATCGTATGAGGACAGGTTATAACAGAAAAATTCGAAAAGCGAAACTGAATTTAAAACGTAAAATACTGAAAATCATAGTCACTGTGTTAAAGTCGTTATATTGAGCATTATGTAGATCTAACATTAATGGTTTATCTAGGTCATATTTCGTCCATAAAGCGATACGTCTCATTTCGTCTCCGTTCCCTGTATGTTAGACAACGAATGACGAAAAAGGAGAACTCTTGTTATCTCTCTTTAATTAAGTTAAATAAAATCAAATATTTTTTGTTCTATGTGTGTGTTTGTGGAAGGTTCACCATAACTGTGCTTTCAAGACCCCTTTAACTGAGGAAGATTTTACATGAGTAGGAACTAAACTATAAAACACTGTAAACATTAAATGCTGGCACTGCATAAATATGTGAAAGTTCCATCAATTTAAAAACAAGATTTAAATAAAGTGTTAAGTTTTTGGTGTAAATTTTTTCTCCGCATTTGTAAAATCCCCAAATAAAATGAAGTAAAATCAAAATAAATACATTTAAACAGTACAACTTAATCCTCATATTACACAGATAAGTAATTCTTTGAAATCAGCAATGAAAGAGGTAATAATAACAATACTCTTGGGAGTTTTTCAAGCCAATCTTACATGACTGTTTTATTTTGGGATGCCGAGAGACATGCAAAAAATGCATCGATCTTGTCAAGAAGATTTTTCGCAGGTCTTATCCTACATTGAGCAATTTCTATCGGAAAAAGGTTCAAGAAATCAAATGGAAATGTTAACCTAAGAATTATGAAATGAACATTAAATATGTATTATCCCAACGTGAATATGGTAACAACGTTTGTCTTCCTTATTTGGTATCATGTTTTTTTTTCTTTCCAAGTCGTGCCAGTTGGTGGCCAGGTTCATAACGAGGCTTCCATCTGAACCCTGTACTGATTTTATTCATTAATTTTTATTTGACATTTTGTACATGTTTGTAAATATTACTCCGCGTAATTTATGAGTGATCTACATCATAATATTCTTTGATTTGGTGTTCATTTTATTATAACGACATTAAGCATCATTTTTAGCTCACTTGGCCAACACTTTGCGGCCGTCGTCAGTCCGTCCGTCCGGCGTAAGTTTTTCATTCAAAGATCTCCTCTTAAAGATGTTTTTCAGGTCATCGCGATTTCCAAGATTACCGCCAGCGGGAAACATAGTTTTAACATTGGACCCTATGGGAAAACACTTTCAATGATCTTCTCTGAAACTACTGAGCCAATTGGCACCAAACTTGGCCACAATAGTCATTTTGTGGTCTCTTACTAAAAAGGTGTTTTTCAAGTCCATGCGATATCCAAGATGGCCGCCAGCGGGAAACATAGTTTTAAAATTGGACTCTATAGGAAAACACATTCAAAGATCTTCTTCTCTGAAACTATTAAGCCAATTGTCGCCAAACTTGGTCACAATAGTCCCTTACAAAAATAGTGTTTTTGGGTTCACGCTATATCCAAGATGGTCGTCAACTGGGAACATGGTTTAAGATTGGACCCTTTGGAAAATACATTCAAAGATCTTCTCCTCAGAAACTACTAGTCCAATTAAAACTAAACTTAGCCACAATGGTCCTTAGATGGTCCCATCCAAAAAAAGGTATCTGGCAGGTATGTACCTCATCCAAGATGGCCGCCAGCGGGAACATTGTTTTAACATTGGACCCTATGGAAAAGACATTCAAAGATCTTCTCAGAAACTACTAGTTCAATTATAACTAAACTAAGCCTCAATGGTCCTTAGGTGGTCCCATCCAAAAAAGTGTCTGGTAGGTCCGTAACTCATCCAAGATGGCCACCATCTGGAACATAGTTTTTACATTGGCCCTATTGATTTTAAGGGAAACCTCTGCCCAAATTTTTGAATTTTTATTTGAAATGTGGTCTGAATGTTTTAATTTCAGCAATATGTATTACTTTGATTATAAGGGGAACCCCTGCCCAAATTTTTTTTGAATGGTGTTCTGTTATGGGTTGTAATGGATGGTGGATTTTTTGTTTGCCATGGAAACCAAATTAGAATACTGTAATTTCAGAAAAAAGTATTCTGCTAAATTTCATGTTTTGTTTTTCCTATTGGAAATGCCTTTTATCTATGTCAACCATGGTCCAGGTGACCAATACAGGCTCTTGAGAGCCTCTTGTTATTAAAATATGCCCATAGCAGAAGCAATAAATGTAGAATAAGTTTTGTTTCGGAAACGAAAAAAATATTGTCGACAATAATGAACGAGCCCACTCTGTGGGCGAGTCTATTATTGGAGACAATGTTTGAAGTATCCGAAACAAAACTTCTACTATTCTTTTATCGGTAATTAACGAAATCAAGAAATTATAAAATTGACTATTGATTGGTTAAAGAATTTTTGCTATCATTTACGGTTTTTGTTGATGTATATTTCTTTGTTTACGTTGATTTGCTGATTGACAAGGTAGGCGTGGTTTAAGTTAATTTTTTCCAATATTTTTTTCGTATTCTGGTGGTAGCAAATACTGAAAATATTTGCCTCAAGAGATCAAAGGAAACTCATATAAATTACCGATGAAAGCAAATATTGAATACCTAAAGACTTTCACAAATAACAGGTTCCTAATAATAAGTTACTGCCGATAAGAAAAACAAAGAAAGTTCATTTTTATGCATGCAAATGTCCAACAACAAAATGTTGTAAATCTCCACTTACATTAAATCACTTGTAATTTTAATATGGATAAATGCAGCATTTTCACTAATCTAAAAATTTAATATATGTTGATTCTGTTCAATAATACAAAGACAAAAAATTATTGATATATATTCTTTTTAGAAATCCAAAAGAAGGAAAAAGACAATGCAAGGTATGTCATCAAGTGTAAAAAATGGCAGACAATATCTCAGTGTACATGAATATCATTTAAATACGTTAAATACATAATATGCTTTTCTGATGTCTGAATCTCTTTTAGGCTGGAATTGTTTTCAACTAACTTAATACAAAAACCAGAATCGCATCATGACAGAATATGTGACTGTCTTTCATTTTGCAGAACCTTTTTAAATGAACAATTACAGTAAAACCTGCCTTATCTACCACCTGCATTAAGCGACCTCCTGTCTTGTGAAGCCAAGTTTTCTCTATCCCAATATAGTGGTATTCATATTGATTTAACCAACCTGTATTAAGGGAACCCCTGTCTTAGGTGATCATTTTTGAGAGTTTCATCAGGAGGTCCCATGAGACAGGTTTTACTGTACTTGTACAAAGTAAAAAAGTCATTATTTGTTTATCAATAATATGACTGTAATGTATTGCAAGAATAACATTAAAAAACAGTTCTAATCCGTATTGAACGGACGATTATTGCATTAATTTTATGCTTGTTTATAATTTTTATCTCACTTTTACTTATTAGAATTTTCTAATGAAACGTGCCTTTAATTATGAAAAAGTTAAATCCGCTTTAACAATGACGTAAGTTAACATAAAACGATTCAGTATATTGTAAAATTTACATTCACCTAAAAAATATTATGAAAGAATGCATAAAAATACATTAAATTGCAGTTTTAACCCCTCCCCATTTCATATTTTTTATAATATATTATTCTGTTTACAATGGTCATATTGTCACATAGAATTATAAAACTCCATCTCCACAGAACGATAACAGTACTACAAGAAAGCAATACGGAACTATTGTGTTCTACAATTTCTTGTATTATATACCAAACAATGAATTTGAAATGCAGTATTGGTAAACGACCATTCTACGGTTTTTTACCGGATAGTAATGGTAAAAATGCTGGTTCAAGATCAAGGATTTTATTATTTGTTTTTGTTTTTCTCTGTCTGTATGTAATCCATATATTACCATGCATTCTGGAAATACGATTTTTGGCCCTTGCATCGGTATTCAATTGGAAATTTATAGTTTTAAATGAACATGTAAATATTTTCCAAAAAAACATGGTTTTATTCTTAACTTTCGTAATTAAATAAATTGTATCATACAAAATTGATAAGAAAGTATTTTTATTGTAGCACTATGAATACTTACGAACCGTTCAGTGTGAGAGATAATCCTAATCTGTATGCTGAACTCTCAGAACAAGACGGTACGTAAATATTGTAAAAAAAAAACAAATATAAAGAATATTCACCACTGGTCCCTAAAATAACAAGAACAAACAGCAAATATTACTTAGTATTCAATAATATTCAAAGCGACCACTAACATTTTATCGACGGAAAAAGCATCCTTCGGTCCTCCATCCGCTTTCATGAGAAATTTTCGCTATTTCGGCTTGAGCGCAACAAAATAAGGGGACACAACGTAGAATCTCTTTTAGTCAATTAGTCCCGATCAATATTGTATTAGCAGCGTCGTTGTCATCTGAGTTTTTTTTTTCAGTAAAGATTCAAGCATTTTATTACATTGTAATAGTTACAATTGATGCACAAACAGATCATTTGTCATATCTCTGTTGAAGACGTCTTCATGAGTCATGTCATGTTGTAAACTACCATTTATGAAAAATTTAACCTGATGGTTGGTTTTGCTGCAGTATTATTTTTTATCCCTTCTAAATTGAGAAAGAAAAGAAGTATCGACACCAGGGCTGGGTGAATTACAGACAACAACTATTTTATTTTCTGATGTAGCTTGTGGTTTGTTTTAAAAAAAAAATAATTGTCTTAAGAAGATCAAAAATATACGACGATCGTAGTAAACGTGACCTATAAATAATATAGTAGAGTGTACATAAAATATCTGACGTGTTTTTAAATGTGAAGGTAGTAGGGGGTCAAAAAACTGTCATAATGAATTTTCGGATTATTTCATGACTTATACTTCGTTATTAAAGCATACAATAAATAAATTTAAAAAATTGGGGTCATCGGCAATAAAAGCGTAACATCTGTCATGTTAAAATCAGCTTATTTTCAAATGAAATTAGCGACATTAAAAAAATTAATTTATCTTAGTACATCAAATAGCATTTTTTTTATATTTATTAAATTATCGACTAATATACTTGCCTTTGATTTCTATGAAAAAATTGGGTGTCACCGAACTTATTTTTTAATAAATGTTGAAAAACTTACATTTTCATATGATTTTTATTCAAATTATCTCCTCTTAATAGAACATGAAAAATTTTTAAAAGAGTACAATAATCTGCATGGTTACCCATTAAGAATGCATATTTTAACAAATTTAACAATTAGAAGACATAAAAAATCATTCCCATCGTGAATTCCATTTTTTTTGTCAGATGTGCAAGAATAATGCACAGTTTTTAACCCCAATAACACCTTAAGAGTCTCACTCTATGCTTTCCTCTTATTCCAGGTGCAGCACCGTTTTTGTGATCTCCAATGGAATAAATATTCCAAGTTCCAAATTGTTCCGGTGATTAAAAATGCTAATAAATAACTATGTTATTTATGTTAATTTGAATTTCTCCCACCTAATGTCGGTATGCGTTTGCTGATGTAGTTTATTTGTAAAGTATTCGATCATTTCTTTGATTTGATTACTATTTTAACCGATTTGAAGTTCACATTGATGGATTTTATCTTTAATTTCTTTTACGGGACAGCGGCAATATCATAAGCAAGTTTTGTTCTTTTTTTCTGTTAATTAATTAAATATTGTTTTAACAAATTTAACTAATTATTTAACATATCAAACAGTTATGATTTGAGCAGTCCTGTCTGCATTATACAGGTAACAGTAAACACCCACAATAGCCGAAATTGACAATCACATGCCACAATCCCTAGGGGAACCGTTCCGGAAAAAAAATATAACAGACTAGAGACAAACGTACATAACGATAAGAACTCGGGATCGCCGGACTTGGTACCGGCACTAGTAATAGCTAGCGGTAGGGTTAAATCGGTTAATGGGTACCAAAACCTCCCCTTTCTCTATCTTTGCCTTTAGTATAATAAACATACATGTATGTGTTATAAATGTGACATAATAACTAAAAACCGAAATTACATAACTTACAGACAAGAAAAAACAGACAATTACAAGCTAGCTGGTAGTGGATCAGTGAATATTATGATGTAAGATAGCATTGTATGGTCATATCATGTAAAAGCGTATTCAACAACATTGCTGAAAAGGACTTCGGAGGACATATCCCTTTTTTATTTTTTTTTTATTTTTTATTTTAATTTCAGATGTAGCTATAGAATTTTCCCTTATTTTAAGAGTATCAAAGATAGGAAACAGCTATAAATAATTACATATATAATTGCATATATAAAATATTTTACCTGTTATTTATATGCAACCCGACAGTACAGTGAATTTCATATTTCTCTAATTTCTAGCGAATTTAAACACCTCCTGACTAATGGGTTATCGAAAAGATAATCAACATGGGTCTTATTTGATCTCAGTTGACGATTGGTCAATCAAGTAAATATCTCTTGTCAGTTTCTAGAAATAGTGCAACCGGATGTAAATGATATTCACACCTGCATCATTGTCTAGCGAAACGGTTTTTTGCATTTTTATGACTAAGATAACTCAATTTTTTGAAAATATGACATTTTTATCAAAACTATTATATTCAACATCCCTTTCAATGAATGGCGCAATGATGCACATAGCAACGATGATAGCACCAACATGGCGGCATATTTGAGACTAGAGACTACGGAGATCGCTTTAGTTCAAATAAATTGAGTAGAAATTAGAGAAAAAAATCTCTAACATTGTTTTCCGGTTTATTATGATAATTTCTCACATCTCGATAGCTAAATTTTAACATTTTAAAGATCCCGGGTAAACCATCGAACTTTAAAATGTGAAAATTTAACTATCTCGATGTGAGAAATATACGTAATAAACTGGAAACAATGTTAGAGACTATATTTTTTCTCATTCTATCTATGTCCGTTTTAAGTTGTTAAACCCGACACATTTTGATGTTTATGCTTATATTTGCAATCGTTATTTTCATATAACGTCCCTAACTGCTGCATTTACTTTTAAAAGTATGTCTTCCGTCTAGTTTTCACATGTAAAATTTTAATATGTGTAAATTTTTAGATCGGGTTTAATCACACATAATTACAAATTTGATCTGCACAATTTTGAAACATCGAAGTTAAAAGTTCTTTTTACGGCATTATGTTACATTTTTAGGAAAAATCTGTTCTGATTATAACAATATATTGTATACAATTCGACAAGAACACAAATTTCAGAGAGATGATACCTTGCGTGATCTGATGACTAATACTATATGTATATATAGAGACATAAGTTGTCGAAATGGCCATATGCAGAACATTAATTATTAACAGTAACATCGGTACTTATATATACTACTCAACAAAAGAAACGATACACAGATATGATCATAATTAAATATTTTAATTTCTGGCAGAAAACAATAACTCATAGACAAATGTAAGAATTGACATTATGCCCCAAAATGTCTCTTTAAATTCCCTTGGTTGGTCCCCTGTAAAAATATCATCCGGCAGATCAGTACCTTATCCAAGATAGCGGGGAACGTAGTTTTAACATTTGCCCCCTATAGAAAAGACATTCAAAGATCTTCTTCCCAGAAAAAACCAGTCCAACTATAACCAAACTTAGTCACAATGGTCCTAAGATGGTCCCTTCCAAAAAAAGTATCCGGCAGGTCCGTACCTCATCCAAGATTGCCGCCAGCCGGGAACATAGTTTAAACATTGGACCCTATGGAAAATACATTCAAAGATCTTCTTCTCAGAAACTATTAGTCCAATTAAAATCAAACTTAATCACAATGGTCCTCAGATGGTCCCTTCTAAAAAAAAGTATCCGACAGGTCCGTACCTCATCCAAGATCTTCTTCTCAGAAACTACCTGTCATATTGTAACAAAATTTAGACACGATGGTTCTTAGATGGTCCCTTATGTAAAAGGTTTCCGGTAGGTCCATACCTCATCAAAGATGGCCGCCAGCGGGGAACATAGTTTTAACATTGGACACTATGGAAAATACATTCAAAGATCTTCTCGGAAAGTGCCAGTCCAATTATAACCAAACTTAGTCACAATGGTCTTTAGATGGTCCCTTTCAAAATAAGGTATCTTGAAGGTCCATACCTCATCCAAGATGGCCGCCAAAAGGGAACATAGTTTTAACATTGGAAAATACATTCAAAGATCTTCTCAGAATGTACCAGTCCAATTATAACCAAACTTAGCCACAATGGTCCTTAGATTGTCCCTTCCAAAAAAGTATCCGGCAGGTTCGTACCTCATCCAAGATGGCAGCCAGCAAGTTACATAGTTTTAACATTGGACCCTGTGGAGAAGACATTCAAAGATCTTCTCAGATACTACCTGTCCTATTGTACCAAAATTAAGTCACAATGGTTCTTAGATGGTCCCTTATATAAAAGGTTTCCGGCAGTTCCATACCTCATCCAAGATGGCCGAAAGCGGGGAACATAGTTTTTACATTGGACCCTACGGAAAATACATTCAAAGATCCTCTCAGAAAGTACCAGTCCAATTATAACCAAACTTAGTCACAATGGTCTTTAGATGGTCCATTCCAAAACAAGGTATCCGGCAGGTCCGTACCTCATCTAAGATGGCCGCCAGCAGGGAGCATAGTTTTAACATTGGAAAATACATTCAAAGATCTTCTTCCCAGAAAGTACCAATCCAATTATAACCAGACTTAGTCAGAATGGTCCTTAGATGGTCCCTGCCAAAAAAATATCCGGCAGATCCGTTTCTTATCCAAAATGGCCACCAGCAGGGAACATAATTTTAACATTGTACCCCATTGAAAAGACATTCGAAGATCCTCATCTCAGAAACTACTAGTCCGATTAAAACCAAACTTAGCCACAATGTCCTTAGATGGTCCCATCCAAAAAGGTACCCAGCAGGTCCGTTCCCCATCCAAGATTGCTGCCAGCAGCGAACAAAGTTTTAACATTGGACCTTATGGAAAATACATTTAAAGATCATCTTCTCAAAAACTAGTAGTGCAATTGAACATTGTTTAAACAAATTTTTTTTCAAAGGGGGATTCTGAATGTATTAAATTCAGCAATATGTATTACCTTGATTATAAGGGGAACCCTTTTCAAAATGTTTTTAATGGTGTTCTGTTATGGCTTGTAATGGATGGTGGAGCTTTTGGTTGCCATGGAAACCAAAGAAGAAAACTGGGTTTTTTTTTTTTGAAAAAAAAAGTATTCTGCTAAATTTATGTTTTCTGTTTAAAAATTTGTAAACAATAGTTAATAAGGAGAACCCCTGCCCAAATAGTTTTTGAAAGGGGCTTGTAATGTTTTAATTTCAGCAAAAATTATTACCTAGATTACAAGGGAAGCCCATGCCCAAATTATATAACAGGTGGTCTGAAATGAGTCGAATTGGATAACGCATCCAAACACATTTAAAGATCCTTTCTGAAACACAATGGTACTTTGATGGTACTTTCCAATAAAGGTATGTTGGAGGACCACACCTAATCCAATATGGCTCCCAGCATTTATATTGGGATCCATTAAAAGAATTAAGTCTCTGAAACCAAAAATCCAATGAGAACTATAAAACCTGATCACAAAAGTCCTCTACTGGCCCCTTAAAATTTGCATTTGGCATGTCTTCGTCCAGTCCAAGGTGGCCTCTAGAAGGGATCATAGGTTATCATTGAATCCTATTAGAAATGCCTTTTATCTATGTCAGTCATGGTCCAGGTGAGCGATACAGGCTCTTGAGAGCCTCTTGTTTTATAGGGTACAATGCAAGAACTTTTGTGACTCAGTTTGGTTTTTTAAGGCCCAGCAGTTTCACAGGTAGAGATCACTGATTTTGCTTTGTAAGATGTTGACCTGTCAGGCGCCTTTTTCAAGAAAACCATCTAAAAACTTTAATAACCATTGTGGCTTAGTTTGGCTACAATAGTATTGTTCTAGTACAGATCGTTGAATGTTTTCAACTTGGGTCCAATTTTAAACTATGTTCCCCCGCTGGCGGTTATGTTTAATGACGTGAAGGCGTGTCAAAAGCAATTTTAGAAATGAGATTCTTAGAACTATTAAATCAAGTTTGCTCACAAATGACTTCTAAAACGTGGCTAAAGAGATCCTTAAATTTGTAGTCTTAGGATACACTGGAGGCCATCTTGTATGAGATGCAGAGCTTGCATCTCATACGTTTCTAAAAGGGTCCATGTAAGGGCAATAAGTATTAATACTAAGTTTGTTTTGAATGGAGTAGTTTCAGAGGATAAAATCGAAGATCTTTAAATAATGGTTGCTTGTGGGTATCTTGGATGGGTTTCAAACCTGCTACGGTATACACACTTTGAATGTCTTTACATAGATTTACATTAGTAGCATGATTGGTAAAGACGTTTCAGAGGCAAGATCTTTGAATGGTCCAATGTTACAGTAGCCATCCTGCCCGGAGAGTGGACAATTGGACCCACTCTTCAAATAGTAACATCCAAGGTTCTTTGTAGTCATTTAAAGTTCAAAATGGTCCAGAGAAGATCTTTGAAAAAAAATAACTATATAGACATCAAGTCACGGCAAAAGCTCATTCTGGCTAAAACCAATGAGTAAAACATGAAATACTAATGACAAATTGGTTGGAGGAGTAGGAATGTCTAAACATGCATTAGAAAAGGTTATTTAGCCTAATAGCACCAGCATCAATTTATATCTTTAACGTGTTTATGATATTTTTTCACACAAAACACCAGACTTCATATTTTAATTTTGCCTCCTTACACATTATTTGTTTAGTCCGATATTTCAACCAACGCCATCCAGTAACCATGTAGTATTTTGGTGCCAGAAGCCGGGTCGCGGTACAGATTGTTATATCTCAGTTGGAGCTGTAAATAACTAAACGAGACTTGCATACCTTTGCGATTTTGGAGTATAAAGTAATATTATACCGTTACGTTGGTTTATCATTTCCTTACGATGTGTTTAATTTGAAATAAAAAAAAATCAGTTTTGTATAGTAAAGACGAGTTCGTTATTTTCGGCAGTAAAAGAGTTGTGTAACTTATTTCCAAGACAAATATAATGTTTTCATCTCTCGGAGTATTGTACGATTACATAATGTGTCATTTACTGTAAGGTGTAATTTTTTTCCCTAATTTACAGTTAATGACAATAAATAGCGCCTTACTATTTATCATCTAAAATCGCAAGTCCTGCTTAGTGAGTGTAAAATCTGTTGCATTCCTTTTATGCATTAACCTTTTACTTTCCAGAAAAATGGATTGGGATATTTTTATTAGGTTGAAGACCGAGTGCATTACCTAGAGTTGCCTGTTGGATGTTCCAGATGGCCAATGGAAACATGAGTATGTCGCATGATGCAAACTTTTCCTGTTTCAGTGGAACGGCTGAGGTAACCACTTGCATACAAAGAACGTGTCAAAGATATAATTTGCTCAGTTCCTTCTGGTTGGTCCGATGTGTATATAGTTCTTATTAAAGGTATACCATTCTACAAATAATGCAGTAAAAGAAAAAAGATCATAATCATACCACAGAAGTCATTCTGTATGTAAAATGGAATCAAATGAAACTGCTCTACCTTTCTGAAAGCGTTGTTAACAAACTTATGGTCAGTATATCAATATATTGGTCAAATGCTATGGTCATTGCCCCATGTTTACTGTTTTTACAGTCGGTTACTGCTGTTAATGCTGTCATCTAGTGCTGACTGACTTTGCATCGGTGAATCAGGTTTGGGTACCCATAAACCGGTTTAACCCTACCGCTGGCTTTTGCTAGTGCCGGTACTAAGTCCGGCTATCCCGAGTTCCTATCGTTGTCTACATTTGTATTTTGTCTTATTTGTGTTCTTCATGTGTAGTTCCTTGGCAGATTGTAGCATGTAATTATAATTTTCAGCCATTCTAGGTGTTTTCTATTATCCATTTTTTTTAGACTTAACATAATACATGGTAGTTATCCTAATTTTTTGTTTGGCTGAAAGACAACCCCGTCGCAATTTTTGCGCCTGTTCCAAGCCAGGAATATGTTGGTAATTGGCTTGTCCTAAAATTTTAGTTTCTTGATATTTGGGTTATTAGATGCGGTTCGTTACCATTGATTTATTCACTTTTTTACCTTTTTGGGGCCATTTAGGGCTTGCTATATGGTGTGAGGTTCCACACTATGTTGTAGATCGTACGGTGACCCCTAGATGCTTTGTTTTTGGGTCGTTTTAATTTTGATATGGGATGTTCTCTCCTTGACATTTACCCCATTTCCTTTCTTTTTCATATAGACAGTAGTCAAGGTGACAACTCTAAATTGAACCCCGATATTATAGACCTGTTGCAACAGCGAAAGTTCATGAAGAGAATGTGCGCATATGTTTGCCGTTGTAAGCTGTACAAACTTTATGTTCACAGCATCTTTACTTAAGTTATGTAGTAAGAATGACTATTTTTTCAATTCAAAGATGGACTGAGGTATTTTAGGTGTTGGTCGTTGGTACCTTACGGTTCTTCGCCAATTTCTCTTTTCCGACATCATCGCTTGACCATCATCATGATTCAAATTGCTTTAGGCACATACCTAGCTGGATTTGTCTCCTGTACAGGAAGCCTTGCTCTTTTTTGGCATGTCTAGATTAGGTGTAAAACGTATTCGTGTGACTAGGATCAAGGTTTGGAATGTGTCATGCAGTTGGAATAAAAAAAACATCAAGCACCAGACCTCTTTACAAATAGCTTGTTTTGTTTGCATAAAACCCTGGTAAGTAATTTTGACATACCTCTGCTACTTTTGATAATTTCAATATATGTGATGACACATTTGGTAAATCATATCACTTTTTATAAATTTTATAGAATCAATGCATTTTTCTTATTTTATTATCATTATTTCAAGTTATGTTTTTGTTGCAATATTGTCTATTTAAGGTAGATCGGTAGTCTTCCGCCATTTTGAATTTGTTAATTATACTGTTGTGGTATTATCTGCTTTTTAAATATGCAAATATTTTTATTTGTGATGTAGCATTAAATATTATATCATAACACAAAGATGCTAAAAACCTATATTGGCTTGATTTTACACGCAATTATCTAATTAGAGGAAGTACGGTAATTTGATAATTAAATAGTTTGGAAAAGGATATTTGAAAAAGGGAGATAATCTGATAGAAATATTTTATATAGATATCACTATGACAATTTACATTTTTCAAATTATATGGAAAAAAAAGTCGGTGACCCCCATTTTTCTTTATATTTTTTGAAAGTATATACTAAGGGCTAACATTTGATTAAAATAGAAAGAATTCTATGGAAGAGTTTTACAGAAAACAACAAAAAACCTAGTTTTCCCTATATATTCATTAGAAATATTTAATTTACATGATATTTATTATTTTTTATACAAGCACGGTGACCCCCCTTTTTTATTTTTCTATTTTAATGCTACTATAATAAGGAAACTTTCCTGAGAAAATAAGGAAAATCTATGGAAAAAATTTTTGGAGTACCCATCTACCTTAATTAGGTATTTAACACCAATGCAGGACATATCCAGTCGTTTGATTTTTCCTAAATTTTCATCTCCTTCTTAACAACATATTAAAAACTTTAACAAGTTATCCGATGGAAATTCAGAAAGCAAAAGGTATTTTTTTGTGTGTTATATTTGTATAATCGGAGGAATTTCAAATGAAGGTATTAACAAAATTACCGAATAGAATTGTCAGGAGCCGAAAGCAAAAGGGTATGTAAGTCTCGTCATGTGACCTCCGAGAATCCTCGATAAACATGATATTTGAAAACGTTCCGCGCCACAACATGACGTCAGAGTATTATGACGTTCTAACTTTTTTGTTTGAAACGTCATTTATATATTTGCAAAATGCAACTTCCGGGTACAACTTATGTGCCCGGAAGTTTCAAAACTGAACGAGACTTACAGACCCTATATTGCACAAAGACCAAGTAGGTGCAAAACCACTGGAAAATTGTAAACTGCAATCGCCCTGACTTTATACCGGCATTTCAAAAGAAATGGGGCGTCTAACCCCCCCCCCCTTTTTCCATTGTGGTAGTTTCAAGTAGCAGCTCAACAACAATTGCCTTTGAAATGTCGTGGACAATAAATAGAAATGTTCTTTCTAGTAGTAGTACAAATAATCTTTAATCACATTTCGGACCGAAAGTTCAGATGACTGAAATCTGTTGAAGGGGGTGGACCTGGGGAAGCCTAAAATTTTCCACTTGTTTAATTTTCTTAATATTCTCAGTATTAGAACCACACACGTTCATGTCGGCTTTCAGCAATTTTCAACAATTTTTACCGTCCTGTTTTATGTCTAGCGGTCATCAACGATACCCTGTTTTTCTGATATTATTCGGTTCGTTCGGGACTTGATTGTGGTGAATAAAATTGGCTCTAATTAAATTTGTATTTGATTTAGAATTATTTCAAATGCAAAATTCTGTAGTTTAGACATGTGTGAAAGTAAGTGTGAATAATGATAGTAAATTTAACTAGTTTGAACTGAAATCCATGGGTGTTCTGAATAATATAGGCTGAAATTTTTACTCTATTTTGATCACTATTAAACACTTCTTGTAAAATATTCTGTCGTTTAATTTTCACCAAAAACTGAAAATAGAAAGAAAACTTACTATTAGTATATGTATGATATATTAAAATTTTAGAAAATTTCACCATTCCATTTTTCTTTGTTTTTTGTATAAAATAGCACCAAGCATCCACGTATCCCTATTGTTCGATGGACCCTACACTAATTTATAGTGTTTCGGCAGCTTTGTAACAATTTCTAGGGATGGTTATATTTCTCTTTGTAGTCGGAATTAAAAGTTAGACTAGGTCTGCTCTCATCAGGGGTCCCCTAGGTAACTTTTAAAAAATATGTTTAAATTATTTGACTTATGCTGAAGTCAAAAATTCGCATAAATTTTTTTGTTCTTTTACATACGGAATGACAGATTTTTCTTGTCGAAATTTGTATCATTTAATTGCAATAGATGTCAATGTAACAAACGGTCTTTGCTCATAAATTGTACATTGGCAGTTGCGTAAGAAAGTTTGACCTGTCTTGAACTAATATCTCAGACATACTGCAATTAATTTCACATTGTAGTCTCGATTAATTAAATTAACCATGAACGTGTTTGAATATTTCGTTACGGTCTTTAAAATTATTAGTGTTTCTAATACATGGTATTTTTCTCCTTTAATGAAACCTGCAAAACCGTAGTTGCTTTAACGACCTATTCGATTCCAATCCAATACAGAATAGAATTTTACAAATCGGGAGTCCAATTCGCTTATAAATATATGTAATTCAAATTGTGCGCAATTTGGAAACAAAAAATTATTTTCCTGAGATCATCGTCTCTTTATCGGAGTTG
>MJUU01030989.1:0-18797 GCA_002080025.1 Modiolus philippinarum
ATGTCCGAGTTGATATCTCAGTCACTGTACATGGTAGGATCATCTAACCTTACATGTGCATGCATCTCTGATGGTAGGTCAGCATCCAGGCAAAATGCATCTCTGATGGTAGGTCATCATCCAGGCAAAATTAGGTCACTTTGACCTATATTTTCCGCTTGAGTGACTTACATTCAAGTTTACGTCCGAGTTGATATCTCGGTCACTGTACATGGTATGATCATCTAACCTTGCACGTGCATGCATCTCCGATGGAAGGTCAGCATCCAGGCAAAATTTGGGTCACTTTGACCTCCATTTTCTGCTTGAGTGACTTACATTCAAGTTAATGTCAGGGATCAGATCTCATGTACTGTACATGGTAGAATCATCTTGCATGTGCATGTGCATGCATCTGTGATGGTTGCTCAGCATCTAGACAAAATTAGGTTACTTAAACCTACATTTTACTCATGAATGACTTACATTAATGTATACATCCAAGTTCATGGCTCAGTAACTGTACATTGTTGGTTCAGGTAACCTTGCTAATGCATGCAATTTTGATACATGTAGTATGTCGGCATCCAGGAAAATTTGGTTGCTGCGACAAAGTGCCACAACGAGGCGAACTTTGTAATCGTTGATTACCTATGTTTTTATTTCATTTCCAAAGTTATTTCTGTAACACAGCTTATACTAAATTTTCAACAAAATCTATCGTTTTATTCATATAAAAAATTATAAAATAGTATTTTCTCCCTATATAGACTATATTAAAAAGCTAGAAATCTTGCTATTTTCGGAAGCTTATCCCGGAAAAATGAGTTCGGTGACCTATTGATTTTTTACTAAAATTTTAAAGTGCATGTAATAAGCTTTCATTCACAGAAAAATAAGAAAAATCTATCGTTTTGTTTTTAGTCACCCAAACTACCTTAAATAGTAGCATCGAAAAATGACCGATTTCCCATAAGGTGAGAAGAAAAATCTAGAAATCAATACCGCCCCCAAATGGCTACTGGGGAATTTATCTGATCTGTGATTGGTCAAATTATAGCTGTGATGTCATCACAAAATTATCTATAACATTTTTTTCAGGTCTGGAAAACAGGATAGTTTAAAAAATATTGCCCAAAAAGAACCACATCCTCCCCATTGAAACCCTCTCTATATGCCAAAATCTGTCAGGAATAATGATGTCATTTTAACAGGTTTAAAGTATGTCATTTTTGCTATAATCATATCATGTTGACATTCATATCATATTTCAATGAATCGGGGCTTGGGGATTCCTCATCAATTTATTTCAGAATAGGGTCTGTAAGTCTCGTCACATGACCAACGTGAATGAATGAGAAATGTGTTTGCCGGGTACCATAAGTATGTATGGAGGAATGGTGGGGTTTTTGATTCACAGATCAAATTTACCATGGAATTCATTTTCTATGAACCAGCATATTTTTAAATTAATGAATTATGACCTTATTTACCTTAAATTGGGTAGAAATTAAATAAAAATAGCGATTTTCTTGAAGCCGCGTAGTCTCTATCAACCAGGCTCTTCCAGCTATGGTAGATATCCAAATGTAAAGCGTCTAATCAATTGCGACTTTATGACATTGAGAAAAATATCCCGGAAGTGAAATCGGTTGACTGATTCAATGTGCGTTCTGCATAGTGACGTCATAAGTTTCTCGATTTATAAAGTGAAAGTTGAACAAGACTTAAAGACCCTATTAAACCATTCTTCAAATTAAGCTTGCATGAGTATTAATTTAAAATTCTAATTTTTTAGTGCTTTTGTTTCATTTCCATTCCACTTATATTCTATTTAATAGTTGTAAAATATACGCAGAAGTGGCAAAAGTTTTTGTGATATCAGTAAATGGCAAAATTCATGTTCATTTAAGGCAGCAGCAGATTTCACTGTATTTTCACATAGTAGCAGAATTTATTTGGCCTATTTCAGACTTCATGGAGGTGAAATATTGGTTTTTATCTGTTTGGTGTTCACAGCCAAATTACAAATTTTTGTGCCCCTTGTAATCAAAGATTCCTGGGGGCATAATACAGTTTTTTTGCATATTTATCAGCAAATTTTCAACATTGAATAGATGTTTTGAATGGTATGGCTTTCATATTTTGAATGCTTTTATCTTGTGGCAAGGCCTCAATATTTGACCAAAATGACCTTGACCTGCATGTGACCTACTTTGAACTTTAAAAGTTGGATATATCTTTTGAATGGTAAGTGATAGAGCTTGCATAAATTATTTCAAATGTGCATCATTGTAGTAAGACCTTTCAACTGATACCTGAAAATTTGACCTTATGACCTTGTTCTTGACATAAACCATTTTAAACATTTTGATTTGTAAGGGAACATGGTAAAATGTATGTTTCTTATAATCAGACATTTCAGTTGATACCCAAAATTACTTTTTGCACTTAATGTTTCGTCTTAGCTCTTGCATGGGGGCATGAGTGATTCACAAAACATATATTGAATGCAGTTTGATTCTGAAAAGCTGTAAACATCCGAAAGTCATTACATTAATAATGATGCTTTGCCCTTTTTTTTTCCAAACAAAACACAAGCATTCCCCACAGCATTTTCTGCTTAAAATTAAAAATTGTGTTTATATATAGAGATCAGTAAGATCAACAGAAAAATTAGGAAAATTTGTTTTTATCCTGGGGGACAGTGTTACAATATGTTTTTATCAGATATGTTTTATTAGAAGAATGTGTTAGGACATTGATGTGCATCTTATGTTTTACAGGTTTAACAAGATTGGAGGTCATGTTTTAAGACGTCAATTACAGATCCCGTAAATCTCAGGTAAAATGAAATGACAAAAACAACACATTTATTGCATTTTTGACATTAGGAAATTGCACTTATAGGATATTGTTTTGTTAAAAACAATATCTAAGGTACTTTGGGAAATATATTTAAGTTCCAAATAGTGAAAAAGTACATGTACACTGCTTTAAAAGTCTGAATCCAATTTACTGTCATTTGAGGTAAGCTTATAAGAATCTGTTTTTAGCTTGCCAGGACAAATGTCCGCAAAGCTATTGTCATACCATGGTGTCAGTGTCGTGGTCGGCATTGTGGAATGGAGACATGAAGAGCTAGGATGTTGATATTTGGTATGTGACTTCCTTGTGATCAAAGCTTTCTTCTGGTACTATACTTTTAAACATTTTAACCTTGACCTTGTGGTTCTGGCAATTTTTAAAAAAACTTGAACCTTGCCTCTAGAAGGAAGGCTTTTAGTGGTAGGGTGTTCATATTTGGTATGTAACTTCTTTATGATAAGATCTTTCTAGTGGTACCATATTTGTAGTCATTTTGACCTTGACCTTCCCCTGAGGGCAATTTTTTTAAACTTTAACCTTGCTTCTAGATGTAAGTTGTTTAGTGGTAGGTTGTTCATATTTAAAGTGTGTGACTTTCTTCTGATGAGAGCTTTCCGATGGTACCATATTTGTAGACATTTTGACTTTGACCTTGCAATTAGGGCAGTTTTGAAAATAAAAACTTTAACCTTGCCAGTAGGAGGTAGGCTTTTAGTGGTAGGGTGTTCATATACTGTGAAAGTACTATTGTCGTGGGGTTCCAATTTTCGTGGATTTCGTGGTTCACTTCGACCATGAAATTAAGTTCTCAACAAAATGCATTTTCCCCCTAATGATGTAATGCAAAAATCCAAAACCATGAATTTTAGTACCCACGTAATAATGATATTTATAGGAACCACGAAAATTGATGTCCACGAATAAAAGTACTTCCACAGTATCGTATTTAACTTCCTTAATATGTTGAGAGCTTTCTTATGGTACCATACTTGTAGACATTTTGAATTTGACCTTGCCCCTTATAAGCTTTCTGATGGTACCATATTTGTAGATATTTTGGCCTTGACCTTGCCCTGAGGGCAAATTTTAAAAAACTTGAACCTTACTTCTAAAATCATATTGTTTAGTGGTAGGGTGTTCATATTTTGTATGTGACTCTCTTGTGATGAGAACTATTTGATGGTGCCTTTCTATAACTTCAAACTTTATTGTGAATTGAGGTCACTCTAATCCCGGCAAGATATGTTGTCTTTTGACAACTCTTGTTTAGCTCACCTGACCCGTAGGGTCAGTGTGAGCTATTTGCCATCACTTGGCTTCTCTAGTTCATCTGTCCGTCTGTTAACTTTGCACATTTTAATCAACTCCTCTGAATCAACTGAAGCAAAATAAACCAAGCTTTACAGGAATGATGAGTGGAAGGTCCTTTACAAAGATTGCTCATTTCGCTTGGTTCAGACAAAAAACATTGCTGTCAGCACAGAATTTATATTTAACATCGAACCCCATGGGAAAAACAATTTTCATCAACTCCTCTGACACCACTGAAGCAAATTCAATACAAATGTACTGATGTGACAAACTTAGCTTCAAGATGTAGAAATTATTATTTTCTATGACCTCACACAAAGTTAAATACACAAATACCAACTGATATATATAGATTTATATATATCTGATAATTTGTACACTTTTCATTGAGAAGATGTGAACCTAATCAATAAAATGTAAAGATTTCAGCACTGTGATACAAAACCAATATTGACATTTCCAGTCGTTAATTGCACTAAAAAACCCGTCAGATTCTATTTCTTCACTTGTCAAAAATACAATAAATTCAT
The DNA here is from genome assembly GCA_002080025.1 of Modiolus philippinarum. Lineage (NCBI taxonomy): Eukaryota > Metazoa > Mollusca > Bivalvia > Mytilida > Modiolidae > Modiolus > Modiolus philippinarum. The sequence continues at coordinate 4,689 of MJUU01030989.1, forward strand.
TCATCAGAATTTGTGAATTGAAACACAAAGATGAAAAGTAATCGCAGAAAATGAATAAAGTCACAATTCAAAAATCAGATTAATATCATAGGTACAATCAATTGAAATTTACGATTCAGGTGACGGGTCAAGTAATCCTTGACGTTTATTTGCTACATTACAATTGAAATTTGTGATATGATGTATACACTTGAGAGGATTATTAAATTACAAGTAATTTCATAAGGTACAGTAATCCCCTATTTGGCTGTTACGTTTTTATAAATAAAATGGGATTCTTTCAATGGAGTTAATTTCATTTTATAGAAACAAACATATGCTCTTTATTTTTCATCACTGTTATTGCTTTTAAAGGTAAATTTGTATGAAACTGAAAAAAAAAAAAATGATTTGCTTTTTAGCTCACTTGGCCTAAAAGGCCATGTGAGCTTTTGCCATCACTTTGTGTCCGTCGTGTGTCTGTCCATCAACATTTTCAAAAACCTTCTCCTCTGAAACTGCTGGGCCAATTGTAACCAAACTTGGCCTGGATCATCACCAGGGTATGCAGTTTAAAAATTGTGCTCTATTAGTCCGTAGATCAAACAAGATGGCCGCTGTTACTAAAAATAGAACATAGGGGTAAATTGCTGTTTTTTTGCAAATAACGCAAAAACTGTTATAGATATCAAAAATCTCACAGGGTAAAAATGATCAGCATGGCAAGATCTACATGCCCTGCAATTTTGAAGAAAATCTGAAAACCTGTCTTGGAGTTATTGCCCTTTTCCCATAAAATTTTCAAAATTTTTACTTTATTAATTTTTTATCAGAAAAACTGTAAGAGATAGAAGTCAACTTTAAATTGCAAAATTGTTCAGCATGTCAAGATCTACCCACCCTGAAATTTTGAAGATAATCCAAAGACCCTTGTAGGAGTTATTGCCCTTTTTTTCACAGAATTTTCAAAATTTTAATTTTTTTCGTCTCTAATTTCCAAAACTATAGAAGATGAAGGTTAAGTGTAAATTGATAAAATGTTTGCAATGCTGTGGCGACTTCAAAACTGGTGTTGAAAATTAATCGTTGGCCACAAAAAAAGGCGAGAAAATTCAACATTGTCCAATTTCAATGAAATTTGGTTTCCAAAAAGGTATTGATGTCACAACTTCAAAACTGATGTTAAAAATTGTTCGTTGACTGCCCTTTTTCAAAATGGTCGCCAAAAAAGCTGGGAAAATTCAACATTGTCTGATTTCAATGAAATTTGTTTTCCTTGTAGATATTGATGTCGCTACTACATAACCGGTGTAGAAAATTGTTTGTTGACTGCCATTTTCAAAATGGCCGCCAAAAAGGCCGGAAAATTCAACACTGTCTGATTTCAATGAAATTTGTTTTCCAAATAGATATTGATGTCGTAACTTAAAGATATGGTGTTGAAAAATTGTTGTTGACTGCCATTTACAAAATGATGTCTTGACTTCAAAACTGGTGTTGAAAGTTGTCCTCAGCAAGACAACTTTTGTCAAAAAAGCCAAACAAAGAAGTATAGTAAAACATTATCAGACTTACAATAGAGTCCAAGTTAATGGTGGTGTTTGCTCTACCAAAGGATGAGAGACTAAAGTTCAACTGTATAACTTACAATGTTAGCTTGATTGTGGCAACTGAAAGCCAGGTGAGCGATACAGGCTCCTGGGAGCCTCTTGTTCATACTCTTTGCCTCTCGCAAATTAGATAAAAGAAATGTTCAGACATTCAATAACAACCCATAACAAGACATATTAAGGAACTGACATCCTATATGTGATGAAATTACAGATAACATATGTAAGAGGATTTCTTCAAAGTCGACTGGCTGCTTTTGTAAACATTAAACTTTTCATAGAAAAGGATGGGCTGAATTGACTTTGGAACTTAAAGCCATTGCCCCTGGCGATATCAGCTCACCAGCCGATTCTGAATTATGTGGCATTATATTTGATTTAATTATATTCAATAATTACAAGTATTGAGTAAAAGATTTAAGAGGAACTTATGTCTGATATGATGATAAAAATATTACAATTATAATTTTTCTGCTCTTACACAACAGTAAAACCAATGTTTGAGGTCACTTTCATACATAATAATGTCAAATTTCTGATGGTACTAATCAAAATTTATCATGTGGTAGCTGAACTTTGTGTACAATGGAATCATAGAATTGTAGTACTTTCTATGTGCATGCCAATCACAAGTGTTTATACTACCGCAAAAATTTTGCTGTCGTATAATGGTATGGTGTTGGCGGCGTCAGCGTCAGTGTCTGTGGACAGCATAACTTTGCTTCTAGTGGACGGATCTTTATGAAATTTTAGTTTGATGTATCTTGGCACACGCGTAAACAGGTTTTATTTTTTAGGTGGTGGCCCTGCCCATTTTAGAAAAAGGGGCCAAAAAGGGGTGAAATTGGATGCTTTCACATATTTGACTGTAGAATCTTTATTATTTATTGGATTTTGATGGGGTTTGTTTCAGTGTGCTCCTGAGGAAATTTCCAATCTGGAGTATGCCAACGGATTTCACGTAGCATGTACCCCTCACGAGATAAATGGGGCCCAACAAAAAATATTATCTTAAGTCTGATTTTGATGCAGTTTTTTCAATGGATTCCTTGCAAAAAATTAATATGGTGCTCAGCTGTTAGATTTTTGGTAACTTGCTTTCTTTCCTGGCTATGAGGGGCCGAATGGGGCCAAAATTGCGAATTTGCAGTTTATTTAAGATTTTTTTTTCCATTGGATTTTGATGGGATTTTTTTCTTTGGATTCTTCTTGGTCTAAGCTTTCAGTAATATGCAGCGGATTTGGCGTAGCTTTTACCGTTTCAGAGCTACAAGGGGTCAAAGGGGCCAAAATTGCAATTTTTCTAAAAATGTCAAATCATTATTTTTCATCGGATTTTGATGGGATTTTTTTTTTGGATTCCTCTTGATCTAAGCTTTCAGTAGTTTGTCAACAGATTTGGTGCAGCTCTTACTGTTTCCGTGCTACAAGGGGTCAAAGGGGCCAAAATAGCAATTTTTCTAAATGTCAAATCTTTATTTTTCATCGGATTTTGATAGGATTTTTTTATTTGGATTTCTCTTGATCTAAGCTTTTAGTGTATATCAACAGATTTGGTGTAGCTCTTACCGTTTCCGAGCTATAAGGGATCAAAGGGGCCAAAATTGCAATTTTTCTAAATATGTCAAATCTTTATTTTTCATCAGATTTTGATGGAATTTTTTTCTTTGGATTTCTCTTGATGTAAGCTTTTAGTTGATAGTGACATATTTTGCATAGCTTTAATAGTTTTTTTTTATCAATAAGTGAAAAAGGGTTAATTTTTTCCCTAGTTTGTGTCCAGCTAATAACTGTGTCAATCTTCTTTTTGTGTCCAACTGATTATTGAGTCAAGCTCTTTACTGTGTCCACATTCACTTTAAACTACTTTTGTTGAATTTCAGTGGTCGACATGCTGCGGTCATATCATGCTGCGCTCGGGGTAGCCCTTTATTTACAGATTTGACCAGATGCCATTGTAAAAAAATTACAGTATTCCTGATGTCATTGGTTAAGGGTAGGTATCCTCACTTCTTTGCTGATGGGGTTCATTTTCTATGATCTTATTTAACACAATTTTTATGGATCTAGGAGCCATTTATAGTAAAATAGTTATAGTCTAACTTTTAGCTCATATAGCTTAAATTGAAATCACCAAGTTTGTGTATATTTTCTTACTGGGATTTATCTCATAGAAAATTTCTTTGCAGGTAGAGTAACATTCCTGTGGAATTAGAAATTGGGTGAATTCAATCATATCATTTATTCTGGTAGAAATTAAAAAAAAAATTCCACTGAATTTCCATCATTTGTTGGCTACCGAGATTTTATACATGTGCTATGTTTGAGGGAAACCAGTTTCTGCAGTGCATATGTGTACTGTAAACCTTATTTGTTTAGAAGCATCCATCACTGATTTAGTTATTCAGCTGCTTGTTTCTATAATGGATGGGTCTAGTATTTCTTTTGGTCTTGATTTCAGTTTTTTCCCCTGTCCCATCTATATTGTCTTCAGTGCCTGCCTGCTTATGATAGAGAATAAGTTATGTTGACATTGGACATGACAGTATGTGTACTCATTAATGGATTGTTACAGACAAATCATCTTCATGTCAATGGCACGGAAGTTTAGGAAACCGCTAATGATTTCAGTAGGAGGCCTTGTTTCAAGATAATGATCCTTTATCAATATGTACTTATATAATGGAGAGGAAAAATGATGTTCGGTGGAGTTATTTGTATAGCTGTTGATTGTGTTTTGATATAAATAGTGGGATATTATGATATTTGATGGTTTCCCAGTTCTACTTAGCGACAGGGAAATGTTGGGTGGGAGATGAATGGCCAAGAATATTAAGCCATTTTGTTGAAATTAAAGGAATAACAATTGTTGTACTGTCTATTTTAGCTTATAATTGATTTATTTGAAATGCTTTTGTTTAATTTTGAATTTAGCCTGTCACAGAAAGTATCAGTTTGGTTAATAATGACCAATTTTGATTGATAAAGTTGAGGAAAGATTAAAAAAAAAAATTGTTACAATGTTTTAATTGCATTAGCTCGACTTCGTCTTTTGCAATAAACTTGTTAAAAATTTTGAATTTATTTACCAGTAATTCCCTTTCTTTATACAATGATTTTATATGTACATATTTAGTGTACTTAACATATTGTTTATTTGTAATGGTACAGATTTGCACTAAGAAAATGCATCATGCTGCAGTAATCTACATTAATAGAAATAAATAATCAATTTCCTCAAACAAGTTTAAATGAATTGAAACATATACATCTGAAGAATTAGATGTACATTTCTGTTGTTGGTATTGTGCAATATACATGTTGTTTATTTCTTTTCAGAATATCAAGTCATTGTGGTTTCCAGAGCATTGTATACATGGACTTGGGTAATTTGAACTAAAGTATTTTTGATTTGGTTTGCACATCTTTGTTCAACATTTGTTCCCATTTTTGGCAGCTGATTATTTATGCAGTGCTGATAATTGTATAATTCAAAATTTTCAAAAGGGCAGGTGCATGGAAACTCCAAAAGCTCTGAAAAAAATGAATTGATCCGATTTCATTTTAGTTATTTCATCCTTTTCCAAACAAGCACACAAATCTACAGAATAACATACTGTGAAAGTACTATTATTCGTTTGGTTCCAATTTTTGTGGATTTCTTGGTTTGCTAAAACCACAAAATAAAGTTCCCATCAAAATTTATTTTTCCCAAAAGTTTTAATGCATGAAATTTAAACCACGAATTTAAGTACCAACGATATAGTAATGCTTTATGAAAACCATGAAATTTGATGTCCATAAATAAAATTACTTGCACAGTATATCATAAGAAACTAGAAATACTGGTGATAACATTTGCTTGGCTTGGTACAGATGCACTTAGAAACCTTTATCAGTTATCTCCCTGTACAAAGTTAGTCATATATGGTCAAAGGGGAGATAATTTTGATTTATCAAAAGAAGTTAATTGATACATTAATTAAATTACTTTCGCTTTGACCATATTTTCTGTCTTTCGTAATAAGCCAGGATCAATTCCAGGTCAGATTTTTGCCGAACAGTATCTTTAATTTTGAAGTTACGACCTTTTGCTTGTTGCAACATAACTAGTATGGAATAATACTATGATCAAAGATATATTAATGAAACTTCACTGAAGGTATAAAATGTTTTATTTTTCTGAGAATTTTTTTTAAACCATCAAAATGTTGTTTTGCATATGCCACAAAAAAAAGCGAAAATATTGACTTCCCCCATTTTGCCATTGTTTTTGTACTGTCCAAGCTAAATTAGCTAAATTACTGCATGGTTTCAGCTAAAGAAAAATCAGGAATATCTTAAGTTACAGGAATACTTGATAAATTTCTCTCAAATCGTGATGCAGATTTATGCAGGGGATCAACTAGAATTGAATGCAATATTTTGTAGTTTTAAAAGAGTGTAAAAACATGGACCGTAGCACATTTTGAGTGAAGTGTGCTACTGCTTCATGTGAAAAATTTGCACCCCGTCCATGCTTTTACAATAAAACAACAAAATATTGCATTCAATACTTATAATTACATTCCGTAAAAGAATGCAAGTGTTCACCCAAAATTACTTAATTAAAATCGTGGATAGTTTGCCATTCATTTGTCTAGATTACTATGCCACCTTTGTTTACTTTTGTCCTTGACATGGAGTCACGTATTAATGCACTTTTACTGACTGATAAAGAGCAGTGACGGAAATGATTTGAAGTACTCGTAACCAATCAAATACGCTCATTTCCATACGAAGTAGAATGAATGTAATTATTTTGGTGCAAGATCAGCAACAAGATCAAACTTTGATAGGAAAGAAGAGTAAGGAAACTCTGCATGACCAATAATTTGAAGAAAACGTTTAGGGACTTCACAAAAATACCCTTCTTATGGGGTCTCCATAATTTTGTCAGGAATTTAGGAAAGATGGTCTTTTTAAATTAAAGTCTCTCAAATGATGTGTAGACATTCAGTTCATATTTATATGTGTTGATCTTTATGTTTAGAAACGCAAACAAAATGAACATCTGTTGACTTTAAAATGGACCACTCAGTTAAACATTGACCTTAGTATACACATATAGATTTATCTGGGCGATTGTTTTCCACATCACATGTTTGTAAACAGATTTTTTAATGGACTTTTCAATAAACAAATGTTATTATGAGTTCTAATTAGCCTCTAGCTTATAACGACATTTTATTTGAAATATTACAAGGTCGTTAATAGCAGCTGATTTCTGCAGGCAAAATTTCCTTGAATTTAAATTAAAGTAAATTTGGGCATAAATGTTTGTTGTAATTTTAACGATAAACATTACATGTATTAGGTCAAGGTATTTCATTGAAACAATAGTTTATTTTCTGAGGAAGAATGAAATTATGGCAATCATTTTGTATATAATTAATAATAAGATAGTCAATGCCCTCAAACATCTTAAGATAAAAATCCCTAGAAATAAGTGATAAGCTGAATCAATGATATTGTGACTCAAGTTTTATTGAAATATGACAATACCGGTAGATGTCTATTACTAACACTTATTCATTTTAATTTCGTTTAATTGTAGAGATGACAATATACCCCGATGCTTTTTCATTTAGTCCCTTAATTGGTTTTACATTACGAAGATGAAAGACGTTGATGAGGTCCCCCAAAAGATCGGCGTTAATGAGATCTGCTTGTTTAGAAAAGGATCAGATATTGATTTAGAAGTAAGTAAATTAGTTTCATATTGTCTGAGCGTAGGTAGATTTATTAACATTGTGAAAAAATTTAATTCTGAAGGTGATGTAGAAAAATTGAAAAATATAGTCATGTCAAGGTAAAATAAACTGAAATACTTTGAAGAATTGTTTATTTCATGAACATTTGAGACAAATTTATATTGATTATATATTACATAAAAAATGTTTTGGAAAAGAGAAAAGATTTCACTATACAGAGTGAGTAAATGTCAGTCAACAGACTGAGTGGATCTTACTTTCTAGAGGGACTAGACCCCACTTTACTGTATTAGCAGACATCTTTGACCTTGGAATTAGGTTTCACTTTTCATACTGAGTAGATCTAGCTATACAGAGTGAGTCGATCTTGCCATACAGTGTGAGAAGATCTTACTGCACAGAGTGAGTAGATCTTACTAGTCAGGGTGAGTATATCTTGCTGTACAGGTTGAGTAGATCTTACTGTACAGGTTGAGTAGATCTTACTGTACAGGTTGAGTAGATCTTACTGTACAGGTTGAGTAGATCTTACTGTACAAATTGAGTAGATCTTACTGTACAGAGTGAGTAAATCTTACTGCACAGAGAGAGAGTACATCTTACTGTACAGAGTGAGTAGATTTTACTGTACAGATTTAGTAGATTTTCTATACAGGGTGAGTAGATCTTATTGTACAGAGTGAGTAGATCTTACTGTACAGAATGAGTAGATATTGCTGTGTGGAGTGAGTAGATCTCACTGTACAGAGTGATTGGATCTCACTGTACAATTTATTCATACTTTGAACAAATCATTCGCAGATATTAGTGAATTATTTTAATAATTGCTGCTCTTGTCAATGCTTTACACACAGACATGCCATTTACCAAGTTTTTGTGGTTGAAGTTTGTAAGAACAATCAAGATGTTAAGTTTTCCAGATTTTCCACCATTCTGGTACTTCTTTCTGTAGAAATGAAAAGATGGCTATTCATTGGTCAACAAGTTATTCCAATGTGTATACATGGTCATAACAGAAACAACAAAAGTTGTAGTTTGTAATGTGAATAAATCTGTTTTACAAGCAGGACATTTCATTACTATCTGGGATAAACATTGTCATTTTACTATTTTTGTCAGACTTCCTGTTGGACGTTTTCTATATTATTCTGTCTAACATAAACTCTGACCATTAACCAGAAACTTGACGAAACAAATTTGCTCTGAGATCTATTTGTATCAATACCTTTATATTCTGAAACTGTATAAACCAAACACCTGTTTAATCTGAACAAAACCTGTAGTTTAAGGCCACCCAAAGGTAATTTCTTTCTATTCAAACACTCCCTCATCTCTTATTTAGGGTTATTTATTATTCCCCCTTTAATTCTTGTACCAATAAAATAATAAAAAAATTACACATCACCCAGTCATTACTATTTTGGGGTTTACATGATTTAAAAAGCTACCGCATCACTTTTCGAGGGGAGTAAAATGATAAAAAAGAACACTTATCGTACCTCAGAATCATCTTCTCTGAGAACCAAGTTATTAAATTTGTATGGCCTAAATCTGTCCTTCTTTATATTCTGTTGAGTCTGAAGCTCATATCAATTCAGTCCAAACTGATAGCCACAGAGTTCCAATAAATTTTGTAGTTCATTCTAACCAAAATTTGGGTCAAATTATTAAAATCCCACTACTGAAATGAACTGAAACTTTGCATGCTTAAAGTACAGCAAATGTGCACCCCAAACCCATAAAGATACTGGAAATTCAAAAAAATCTTTGGAGGTTTTTACTGTTCTAGCCTAAAATATAATTTACATACTTGACTCTTTATTAAAGTGTGAAAGTAATAACAGTTATATGTATTCTATTTGCAACTTCCTGTTCAAGAACTTGAAAATTAAAAAAGCATAATTCAAACACTACACTCTTCCATGCAAAAATGCTTACAAACATATCATTTTACATTAGAAAGAACACAATTAAAATTGTGAAAGAATGGCTTTCAGTTCAGGAATTATATTCTTCAAGGAAAGTGACATAATTGGGATCTGTAGTCTGAGCTTCATATCAATTCAGTTGAAACTGAGGCTCCTATAAATTAATGAGTTAAGGTAGTAGACCTAGGTTAAGGGAGATAACTCTTTTAATCAGTAATGCATTTGAAACAGTCAGTTTCATGGATGCTTTTTAAGCATTGATGTAAAAAAGAATTAAAATCATCTATGTTACTTAGAAGCTTCAAATGTTTTTTATGAAAATGATCTGAACATAGTTGTGATTTTTAGGAGTTATGTCCCTTATCCTAGGTATACCCCCTTAAAAGTTGAATTTATTGAATAAACCTAAGACTGTTAAAAATCCTGTGTTCAAAACAAAAGCATAAAAAAATTAAGGAAAAAGTTTAAACCTTTATTTAAGATTTCCTTAAATTTAGCTGATTACTGGAGGGAAATGCTTACAAAAATCGGATCTTGTTAACAAATACAATATATCCTTTGTTGATTCCTTGTATATATACTTTGGAGTATATACACAACATAGCTGAAGTATAAAAACATTATATCTTTGGTATGATATTTACAATACTTGAGGATTAGTGACCGCGGTCATGTTGCCCTACTTAAATTTGACCATAACATATGTAGATCTTATGGCAATACATTAATTGCCGGACATTCCTTAATACAACAGGTATGAAATTAATTGGTCAATTATTGTTTATTGTTTACCTGTGTGTATTGTTTTTTGTGTATCGATATGTAATTGTTTCCTTGTTTAATAAATTAGGACCAAAAATAAAAATAAATGTGTTTGCCCTTCTCTCCACTACCCATCGAAAAACCTCTAGACTCAAAACATTGTATTGCATTGCCTTGTCTAGAAAAGATTTTTTTTTTACATTTTTTGGAGCAAGAAGACAAAACTTTTACCAAAGCAATAGAAAAATATAAATTACAATAAAAAATATAATAATTTCCCTGCCTACCGACTTCAAAAGTGATTGGTCACAGAAGATTAAACGAACATATTATTTAATTTAGCCAAACAGGAAAAATCTGAAAAATATATATCAGTATAAAAGGATAACAGACTCTTATTTGAGGGTGTGAATGCCTTTTATCGTTAACCTTTAAATGCCTCTTTTCAGCTATCCTTAACATTAAGTGGGTCAAAATTTTACCGTTAGTCGTCATAAATATTTAAGGTAGATAGAAACTGTTGTGCTGCCAATTCATTTGCGCATTTAAAAATTAAAGAGTCGGATATGGGTTAGATTCGATTTTCGGGCCAGAACAGTAATTTTACAGCTTTTCCTTTATGACGTCATAATTGACTGACAGATGTGAAATGTCATATTATGCTCAATTTGCCACGAATTACTCCCCTTTTCCCGTAAATAATGTTTAATCCGAAAACTTGGTAACATATCACCGTTATAAGCATGGTGACATATACATTTTTTCATTGTAATCAATAGATTGTATCATAAACTATCTATTTACAAAAGTATATAAAAATATCATGGATAAAAGGTTCATATCTATTAAGCTAAAAATTGCCTATCCATATTTTCCTAATCCATTATATGTAAAATTAGCTGAAAAAATGGCCGAAAATGAGCAAACTTTGACCTCAGTTCTAGAAAAAACAAGCATGGTGACCCATACTTTTTATTACAGGTTTTGGGTCGGTAGGATTGGTTCTTTAATTGAGCCGACTTACAGCAAAATCTCATGGATATGAATATTAGTGTCTACCTACCTTAAGCATGATTAAGCATCACCTGTAAACTGCATTCTGACTGTCAAATTAGAGATAACCATACTGTATTTTAGGATCTGAGGGGGTAAATTGTAGATTTTACTGTCGCAAACTAAGTTTTCCATGTTAGCGGAGACGGAAAATGTATGTTTGAGATAGTACAAAATATGACATCAGCATAGCAACCTGCATGTGACAACTTCACAATGACCTAATAATTTCGTGATAATGTCCAGTTCAGTGATACTGAGATTATCAGTCTTTGTAGATCAAAGGAAATTCATACAAATTACCGATAATTCTTCTTATAGTCGATATATCATAACCTCTGGTATATTTCAATTCCTATTCCTTAATCAATTTTAAAAATTGCTGCCATCTGTTTCTGAAACAGATGAAGGCAATTTTCCAAATTGGTTAGGCAATTGCTCAACCAATTTCCAATAATTTTATTGTACCTTCGCCTTAAAAGGTGGGGGTATATAGGATTCCTCTTGTCTGTCTGTCTGTCCGTCCGTCCGTCCGTCCGTTTGTCAGTCCGTCTGTCCGTCCGTCTTTCCATTAGTCCGTCTGTCACACTTTCGTTTCCGGATGATAACTTGAGTTTGCTTTGAAGGAAAGTTTAAATATTTTGGGATTATGTTTCTATTTATAAGATACAGGTCAAGACTGATTTTGATCCTGATCGGATTTTGCGTTCCAGAATTATTGCCCTTGACTTAGGCAAAATCTGTAAATTTTATGGTTTCTGGATGCTAACTTGAGTTTGCTTTGAAGGAAAGTTTTAATATTTTGGGATTATGTTTCTATTTATAAAATACAGGTCAAGTTCGATTTTGACTGTGATCGGATTTTGTGTTCTAGAGTTATTGCCCTTGATTTAGGCAAAATCTGTAAATTTTATGGTTTCCGGATGATAATCTGAGTTTGCTTTGAAGGAAAGTTTTAATATTTTGGGATTATGTTTCTATTCATAAAATACAGATCAAGTTCGATTTTGACTGATCGGATTTTGTGTTCTAGAGTTATTGCCCTTGATTTAGGCAATTCTGTAAATTTTATGGTTTCCTAATGATAACTTGAGTTTGCATTGAAGGAAAGTTTTGATATTTTGGGATTATGTTTCTTATCATTGAATACAGGTCAAGTTCCATTTTGACCGTGATCGGATTTTGCGTTCCAGGTTTATGGTTTCCAGATGATAACTTGAGTTTGTTTTGAAGCAAAATTTTAATATTTTGGAATTATTGCTGCAACTACTAGGATTGCCTATGGGCCGGGGTATCTTTTGTGATCAGCAGATCACCTTTTCTAGTTTTTATCTTTGGTATATTTATAACCCCCCCCCCCCACGAACGAAGTTCCGGGGGGTTTATAGGAATTACTCTGTCCGTCTGTCCGTCCGTCCGTCTGTCTGTCTGTCTGTCTGTCTGTCTGTCTGTCTGTCTGTCTGTGATAGCAAACAATTTTTCGTAACATTTTTCTCAGTAATTACTCATCACTGCAAATTGAAATTTTGTATGCAAGTTTATAATGATGTCCTATACTGCAAGTAGCTATTTCAGGATTGCTGGACATCAACTTCCTGTTTACCGACTTAGTTAATTTTCGAGATCTTTTGTCAATCGTTGAAACTTTTCGTAACATTTTTCTCAGTAACTACTCATCATTGCAACTTGAAATTTTGTATGCAAGTTTATTATGATGTCCTTTACCGCAAGAAGCGATTTTAGGATTGCCAGACATCAACTTCCTGTTTACGGACTTAGTTGATTTTCGAGATCTTTTGTCAATTGTTGAAACTTTTCATAACAGTTTTCTCAGTAACTACTCATCACTGCTGCTTGAAATTTTGTATGCAAGTTTAGAAGGATGTCCTATACAGCTAGTAGAGATTTCAAGATTGCTGGACATCTACTTCCTTTTAAACAACTTAGTTAATTTTCGAGATCTATTGAGCAAATTTCACAAATTTTTTAGTACTCAATGGAATTGTGCAATTATAACTTTTTAGTGACAAATTATATCAGGGATCTTCTACTCCAATGGGGAGTGGGGGGTATCATTTTGTGGCCCTCCAGGCCACAGTACCTCTAGTTTAAAATATAATGGTTATTCATTCTCATTATTTTTCTGTAAAGATGGACAAATGAAAAACAAAAATAACAAGGGAGATCATAAATGTTATATACTGTGAATTCATTTAATTTCGTGGGTACCAATTTTCGTGGTTAGGGAAAAAAGGACATTTTGTGGTGTACGTAAATTCGTGGATTGCCACTTGTTCCAAAAACATTTTTTTGTATTTAATTTAATGAAAATAAAAAATTATAAAATTCATTGCTTAAGTACCTTCAGTATTGGTGTCAAAACACCAAAATTTAGAACTGTACCTGTAATTAAAGTGTCACCTGAAATTAACAATTCATAGTAATGTGTAGATATTGGTAATCATCTGACATTTATACCTTACTCCATTTGTTATTTAATAGACACACGTATTGATTGCAAAATAAACATGCCCTTTTCAGTAGAACATAATTTAAATTATAAAAGTTTAATTGATAAGTCTTTTCAACACTAAATTAAGATGGTTCTTGTTCTAATTTCTAAACTGGAAATCAACACTTGAGCGTAATTGAAAGACAAAACAGGAAGCCAGTTACCGCTAATATGTTCACTAATAAAGCATTTAAACTTATTTTGCTGCTATTTAAGATTCAAGAGAATATACCTACCCCTTTTTGGATATATTAGGTTGTGTGGGACATAGGTACAAGTGCAAGGTTTATGGCCTTGGTTGATCAGGTTCTTCATTATGTTCATTCACTTGTGTTTGAAGCTTGTACAAGAAAATCATATTTCGTTGAGTATTTGAATTCGTGGTTTGGGGGCACCCACGAAAACCACGAAAATTGGAACCTCATGAATTAAAATGAATTCACAGTAATTATTTCCTCTAAATAAATTAGTACTTTCATGTTTTCCTCCCAAAGATAAAAATTCAAAAATAT
>MJUU01030989.1:28092-41206 GCA_002080025.1 Modiolus philippinarum
TTGAATTTCTCTTGATATAAGCTTTCAGTAGTATGTCAACGGATTTTGCGTAGCTCTTACCGTTTCCGAGCTACAAGGGGTCAAAGGGGCCAAAATTGCAAATTTTCGAAATATGTGAAATCTTTATTTTTCATCGGATTTCAATAGGATGTTTTTTCTTTGGATTCCTCTTGATGTAAGCTTTCAGCAGTATGGCAGCGGATTTTGCGTTGCTCTTACCGTTTTCGAGCTACAAGGGGTCAAAGGGGCCAAAATTGCAACTGATTCAAGCTCTTTATTGTGTCCATTTAATTACTGTATCAAGCTCTTTACTGTGTCTTCATTTATTTGAATTGCACTCATGTTCAAATTTCAGTATTCGACATGCTGCGGTCGTATCATGCTGCGCACGGCGTAGCCCTTTATTTTTACAGTAGTTTGTTTCTGGCCATGTTCTGGATTGACAATCTGGTGTGAAATTGAGCTAATTATGCTGGTCTGGTGTTGAAAACTGTTATGATTAACTAAAAGATAAAGGTCATCAATAAAAGCATTGTTCCAATGCCATTTTCATTCCTGTATACGGTGTTTTATATCTCATTTGATATCAAAACAATTTTCTTTGGAGGGCTTATCTGACTGCAACCATACCTTCATAGTCTGTTACAACAAAGGCACACCTATTGCTCTCCATGCCATGTCACATATATCGTTGCTACAATGAGAACTAGTTATACCCTAGGTAACAAAGTTGGGGGGGATATTGGAGTCATCTTGGTCAACCGTCTGTTCATACATATTTTTTTGTCCAGAGCTTATCTCAGAAACCCTTAAATTTTTTTCAAATTTTATATGCATGTTAGGAATCTTAAGGATTTGTGCATGTCGTATTATCAGATTGATTTGTTGATTTTTTAAAAGTTTTTAAGTTATAGGAAAAATGAAAGGATACGGAGTGAATGTACATGTGACAAAAACGCACACGATACATAGAAAACTCCAGTTTATCAAGGACAGCGCTTTTATTCCTGTCTACATCTTGATGTCGCCTGAGGGTCTTCAACAAGAGGTATATATAGCATTTTTTTAATTTTGCTAAGAATTTATGCTAAAAATTTGTCCAAAGCATATCTCAGAAATTCCTCTGAATATTGTTTTCAAATTTTGTCAGAATGCTAAGTATCACATAAACCTGTGCACCTGGGATTTACAGATTGATTCACGAAAATTTGAAAAAGTTATGGCTGCCTTGATATTTTGTTTAGCTCGCCGAGACGATTGTCCAGAGAGCTATTGTCATACCCATGGTGTGGGCATCAGTGTTGTTAGCAAAACTTAAACCTTGCCTGTGGAATGGAGACCTAAAGAGCTAGGATTATGAGAGGTTTCTTTTAGCACCATACTTGTAAGAGCTTTTTACCTTGACCTTGCCCTTAGGGCAATTTTTAAAGAACTTTAACTTTGTCTCTAGAAGGTATGCTGTAAGTGTAGGGTATTCATATTTGGTATATAACTTCCTTATGATGAGAGCTTTCTTATGGTACTTGTAGACATTTTGACCTTGACCTTACGCTACGGGCAATTAAAAAAAAAATTTCAACCTTGTCTCGATAAGGTATGCTTGAAGTGGTATGGTATTCATATTTGGTATTTCATTATGATGAGAGCTTTCTAGCGGTACCATATTTGTAGACATTTTGACCTTGACCTTTCCTCGAGGACAATTTTTTCTTAATCTTTAACCTTGCTTCTAGAATTAAGTTGTATAGTTTTAGGGTGTTCATATTTGGTATGTGACTTTCTAGTGATAAGAGCTTACAGATGGTACCATTATTTGTAGACATTTTGACCTTGATCTTGCCCTAAGGGCATTTTTATGCCCCGCCACGAAGTGGAAGGGGCATATAGATTTACCCTTGTCCGTACGTCCCAATGTTAAGTTTTGCGTTTAGGTCCATATTTTGGTAACCTCTTGTAATATTTTAGTAGTATTACATCAGAACATGCACCTTAATTAGTACTACCAGATTCACCAACAATTGGAGACCCATGACCAACATTTTACGCTTGAGTGACTTTTGTTAAATTTTGCGTTTAAGTCCATTTCTCAACAACTACACATCATACTACTATGATGTTTCATCAAATTATTTGCCTTGATGAGTACTACCCAAATCACTAAGAATTAAGTGGCTTTGACCTATATCTTATGCTTGAGTGACTTTTGTTAAATTTTGCGTTTAGGTCCATTTCTCATCAACTTCACATCAAGCCACAATGATGTCCCATCAAATAAAACACCTTGATGAGTACTATATACAAATCACTAAAAACAAAGTGGCTTTGACCTTTATTTTACGCTTGAGTGACTTTTGTTTAATTTTGTGTTTATGTCCATTTCTTATCAACTACACATCATATTACAATGCTATCTCATGAAATTAATCAAATTGATTAGTGCTGCCCACATCATTAAGAATAAAGTGGCTTTGACCTAATATTTTACGCTTGATTGACTTTTGTTAAATTTTGCGTTTAAGTCCATTTCTCAACAACTAAACATGCTTTCACATTGATCATTATGATCACCTTGATGAGAGCTATCCAAATCAAGGACTATTAAGTGTCTTTGACCTTCATTTTACGCTTGACTTTCTGTAAATTTTGTGTTTCAAGTCCATTTATAGACAACTGCACACAATATCATTATGATGTTTCATATTATTTATTTAATAATCATCTTTTGCAGTACTTCTTCATGATTCCATTACAATTTAGTGACTGGGGATTCATTTTTATTCCTGATTGGCTTAGGTTATCTACTGCGATAAATTTATTGGCAGGGCATCTGTGTCTTAGATTACTTTCCAAAAAGATTTGGCCTAAAATTTCAAGTGAGTTGTACTCTGTCTTGAGATGAAAAATATTTTTATCATATCGGTCAGCAGTTGGTTAAATTTGCTAAAAATTTGAGAAAACTGAATAATTACATGTACAACATATCCTTCTTACAAATGTAGGTCATTAATGGTTGTTCTTTGAATGCTTCAGTACTCTGTGAAATCTATGAAACAAACAATGGCCTGGGATTTACAACAAATAATGAAAGATGTCAATTTCAAAGATGAAATATTAAATCTTAATTATTCCTGTCTTGAGTGTCTCATCTTATTTAGCATTTTTCTTTTTTATTGATTTTTGGTATGAAATGAAATTTCTTATATTTAGTATATACCTGAGATTTCAATGTCTCTAATTGGTAACTGGTTGCTTAGGTACTGCAAACTTATACAAAAGGCTTTTTTAACCTTGAAATCTACAGATTATTTGAAAAAATGAAATAGAATTGGAAATGACTAAGCTTAGGTTAATATCTATAGAAAGTGAAAATACCATCTTTGAAAATCTAGGGTATAAGCATAAATAAAACAATAAAGTACCAAAATTGCAGTTATTCTGTGATTGGACATTTCAACAATTTTATGTCTCAATAAATCCAACATATAAATCACACATTTGGATAAGCAAAAATAAAAAAAAATGTGGAAGAGCTTATTGAAAACAATAACCAAAATGAGAGGGATAGAGCTTTGCACAATATTAAAAAGACCACATTACCTTCAGCAAAATCAAACACTGCCATGCAGACATGGTCCATCAACCCCTTTCAGTGTCTCAAAAATAAATGAATTAATATGTAAATTAAAAGAAAAGATAGATTTAAAAATAACTTTGCAGCTCCATGAAAAATATTTCAATCAACCACTCAGAAAGGCTCGGGACATACACTCTGCCATCTGACATTGAGTTCCTAGAATTGACATATAAATGAATGAAATTAAATCATATTCAGTGGTTTCTTTAAAATTTTCACATTCCCCTTGAGAGAGAGAACAAGTATTTCTGAAATAAAATATTTCTTAGAGAAATACAGTATGATTCTTCTAATGCATCTCATTTTTAATCTTAAAATTTTAAATTCATGAAAATCTTTGAAGATGATTGAAATTTATAGTCATCTAGTTCTCATTTGTAGATATATATCATAAGTTCAAGATTCACACAAATGAAATTTTTTTTTTTTTCAATTTTATGCCACCAAAACAGAAAGTGGGGATATATTGTTTACCCTTGTCCATCCTTTGGTCCGTCAATTTTCCCTCTGTAAGTGTTCAGCTTCTGCATCATATATGTCTTACAGAGGCAAATATCATTACTCAAAACCACACTTCAATTTAACTTTGCGAGGGTAGATGTAATCCCCCAAACTCATTAATGAATTAACACCATAGATTTTAAAATTCATTTTTTTTCTTTCCATTTCAATGTGATTAGTAAGTGACCAAGAAATGGAGAAAAAAATAATTATCTAAAAATGAGAAGAATGCTTTGTTTGACAGAAAATCCAGTTAAAATATTTGTATTGTCCAAACATGGACAAGATAATCAAAAATTGTTAAAGAGGAGATAATTATGTTTATATATGACCTCGGTAGATGAAACTGCAAGTGACAAGAGATTGATAAAAGTTATTTTGGACGGAAAGCTGTGACTATACAGATAGCGAAAGGAAGATATTTACGATGCTAGGAAGTGAAAATAGGTTACCACCCTCTCGTTTTTTTCTTGTGATGAGTTGATCCGATGGGTTATAACGGAATATGTCTATTTTTAATAAGGTATTATATGGTGACAGGAGGAAATTAGGGTTTCCGTGGACCAGAAGGGTAGGGAAAGTTTTAGTTTAATCTGCATTTGAAAAAGTTTTTTGTTTGTTTGTATTTTTGCATGATATTAATTTCTAAAGAGTAGGCACAGTTGTACTTGATTTTTTTTATAAATCGTTACAATTGATATTCATGAAGATTTTTACTACAGTAATACTTCCTCCTTATATTTTTTACTATTTTTTTTTAATTTATTTGATATGGATTTGTTTAACACATATATCACCTACACATTAAGAAGTACTATGTTTGTGGAAAGTTTTGAATTAATCTCAATCCCATGGTTTTCCTTTTTTTTATCAAAATATGATTGTATCAGTATCTGTTTAAGATGCTTCAAGATTAATTATCCAGTAAAGATATTCCAGGAATTGCATGAGACATTATGTAGCAATTCGTGATGCATTATGTGACAATGCATGCGAGATTATGTGGCAATGCATGAGACATTATGTGGCAATGTGCAAGACATTATGCAATCTAGTGTTGAAACTATTTGTGATTCATATCATTGTTAACTTGAAAGCTGTAGGCCGAGAGTTTTTAAAACCATCCGAGAAAGTCACCTTAGGCTTCAGGCCTATTAATATATTCTAATAGGACTCTCTTCTTTCGCTTTGGAAACAAAGCTATGTTCTAATTCCAACAAGATTTTTTAGCACATGCGTATATTTGTTACAAAACGGGACATTCGTAATGTACAATTTCACATTTTATTCACTCAATATTCATTTTATTTTGTGTAAATAAAGTAAAAATAATGAATCACCCAAAAATCAACATCAAATAATGACAATAATAGAAATTTACAACAGTTACTATTTGTATTAATCCATAACATTATGAGCCATTTGTATTAATAAAACAACGAAATTCAATATAGATTTCTCTATGTCCATTTATGTGTGTTTGTATGCAGTTTTCCGACATATTTCAATTATAGTGCAAACCCAATATTGCTCTCTAAGAGCCGCTTCGAATGTTCAAAACTCTTGTTAAATATATTAGAATCGAAATAGATTATTGCAATTGGACTCTATGCCAATTAGAACATGAGCAAACCTTATATTTGTCTTCATTTTATACCTCGCTATCGCTCGGTATAAAATATTGACAAATATAAGGTCTGCCTATGTTCTAATTCACATAGAGCCCTCGCTATCGCTCGGTATAAAATATTGACAAATATAAGGTCTGCCTATGTTCTTATTCGCATAGAGCCCGCATGCAATAATCTATTTCTTAATTTGAAGAGCTACATGCTTCCAATCAAAATATAGTGCGTAAATTTCTTTCAAAATCCTTTTTTGTAAGCCGAATATTGACGGTGTTGTTATATAGAATTGATATTAACATACAGTACATAAATATTCAGAGTATTTACGTACCTGTCTCTTGGAATATATCCAGTAATACTGTCGCGTAGAACAAAATAACATGGTTACCTGTGTCATGTGTCATATTTACAGCAATGGAATCGACATGCATACGAAATCACACAATCTGATTATTTTCATGTATTACGAAATAACTAAATATATATAAATTGTACCCTCTGTTTGTGTTTATCGAATCGGTTCTCAAATCGGCGAATGTATTTGTTTACCTCGGTTGGCTATTTAGCACACCAGTTGAACTGGACACCCCCATTTTGATCATATTCACATGATTATGGAATTTTTATTCACTTTTGATAAATTGTACTTTCTATCCCCCTTGATCAAATCAGTTCTCTAAGGTCAATAAAGCATATAAATTCCCTATTTTCTATTCAGCAGTTCTTTGGATGACTACGAAGTTTTGAAAATGTAGATTTTCAGGGCTTTGGAGTTTCAGCTTCATCTGAGCTCTGATTATCATGATGAATTCGTTTGGGAATGTCCATCTTTAAATGATTTTATAGTTGGTTATTATTTGAAAGGGCATAAGATACCTTTGAAGGCCTTTTGTTTTATATTTACTATTAAATTACCAACATTTTCATCAGATGCAAAAATAAAGATTTAAAAATATAGATCTAACACCAAGGTAGCCAGAACCTGAAAAAGGGTGCTCCATGCTATTATTTTGAAATTTTGCCAAAATTGTGCATGAAATTCAGAAAATTTTCATACAAAACACTGTTTCCAACTCCTTGAATCCTCCCTCCCCACCCCAAGTTCCCCTGATAAGCCAATGTCTATTGACTATATAGACTTCTAGTTGAGAAAAATGAATTAGCAATACAGGCTCCTTCTAGTTGAGAAGATATACATAACTTATGATGTTCATAGCAACGATATTCTACTGTAAATTGCTAATCTCCTAAAATACCGTAAGGAAGCCCATAATAATAATATATACCTATTATTTCATTTTATGTCACTTGTTTATCCCTTGTAATAATTTCAAGGATAGTATATATTTTAACACACCTAGAAGGGAATTAGATGTATTAGCGAAAAATTTGTTATTTATTTGGATCAGAGATTTTCTGACCTTTTTCACACATCGTTTTTGAAAAGAAAACAAAAAATCACTGATGTTCATTTCACCGTCAATTTGCTTTTTGTGTTATGTAATTTACTGTCAAATTGTGATAGATTGGTCTGAAAATTGATGAGCCTTGTATTTTTTATTAAAAAATGCCCAATTTTGTGTATTACCTGTATTGGGAAAGGATCAGATTTTTATCGAGGTAAGAAATAATTTTCTTTATTTAGTGTATTGGATGTGTATTGAATGTAATGACTTATGAAAACATAAAAATTTATTATTTTTTAATTTTTATTAAGATATAATTTTTTTTCTAAAATTCTACATTGAATATTAAATTTTTCACATGTTTTATAAGATATCAAATTTTGAAACAAAAGATACCTACATTTTAAAAAAAAACAACTTTTTTCCTTCCTTTTAAGTAAATAAACAAGTGTCCAATTTATTTTTAAATAATCTACAAATAAAAAGGAAATATATGTTCCCTGTAGATCAATTTCAACAGTACAGGAATCCTCAGGGAAGTAATTATACATAATTATATGTTTTAGATACATATACTCAGGTCGGTAATCTACTTGTGACATCTTCAGGTAAATACTTACTAAAATTGACATTTGTAATCATACACTAGTAATTAATTTCTAATTAAGAGGCCAGGTGAATATTTAAAGTTGGAATAGTAAATTTTTTTTCACACTTAAATGACAATTGTTAAACGATGACGAGTTCACTATTTTTACTTCCAATAAGTCAAAATCCTCGTTTTGAAAATCGTAACAAAATTCTGTTTCTTGTTAAGGATAGATACCGCAGACAAACACATCACAGAGAAGTAAGTCACATAAACATATAGAATCTGTAGCTAAGATACAGAAAAATTTAATCAAATGATGAGTTCTTGTTCAAGCTTTTTAAACCATTAACTTAAGGATGTTAATAGCAGCTACATATACAGATGTTATTGCAAAATAGAACATTTTTATGTCAGAAAAACTGATTTCATATTTGTGTCACAATATTGGGTTAAGATGTACAGTCTTGTAAATTGTGAATTGCGTAGGCATATCTTGCAATGTGTATTTATGTGGGAGAGTTGAATTTTTTACCTGTCTGAGAGGAAGAAAAACATCACGTTGCGATAAGCAGGCGCTAACATCCTGCTTTTTAAAATGATTACTTTCAGAATAATAGATGTTTTCAATATTGGAATGATGTTTTAAGGACTGTCATCAAATAATGTCAAGTCCAGACTTGGATACATTATAATGTTAGAGGGAGTACACAAAATGTGTCTGATACTGTGTCTCGAGATGGTCTTTTAAGTATGTCTGCTCACAAACTAATTAGAGCAGACTTGTGAAGTTTTATATTTGTAATTCATGATGATTTTCTGTTCTATAGGTGGTTAGCTCCTCCATTTGAAAATCAATAGGATTTTAGATAAATATGACCTTTTGTTCGAAAATTGAAAAAGAAGTTTTTAAGCTAGTAAAAATTGATAGGTTAATGTTCTTGTTTTTGAGATATAAGTGATCAAAAAGTTTGTGGGAAACTGAACTCCCCTTGGTTTTTCATAGGTTGAACATAAGCAACTTTTCACCATGAATTAATGTGATAGAATAAATAGGATTTGATGAAATTTTATTAGTATGCTTATAAAAATATATAAAAAGAAATTATGAAAAAAATTAGGGGATCATCGACAAACAATTATGATACTTGTAAAATAGATAAAACCACAGCTAGGAGATTGAAAATCCTACAAAATAAAAAAAGACCATGTGTAGCGAACCTCCGTCATTTAAAATTCATGGAACAATCAAATTACTTTATGCAAATTCTATGTTAACTGGCCTTAAAAGCAGGGATGCAAATTACCAGGGCCCAGTAGCCCATAGCCCCTAAAAATTGTGCTGGACTACTAAAAATTTTATAACCAGTAGTCCAGGTTGCTTCTAAAATATTTTGTCCTTTTGTGGTATACAGTATAGATCTGGGCTAGTGAATTATTGGCTGCATGGGCTACTGAATTCTGTTTGGAGAGGCTTAGCTGGTCACTTTGCCAATAATGGGAATTTTCATTCCTGTTAAAGAGTTATTTTAGGTATTGCCGTTACCCTCAGCCATTACCATTTCCATCTTCTGTCTCGATTATCGTAAACCTCTTCAAAAATCAATTCATCTGAGCCCCTTAAGCTAATTTGAACCAGACTGGAAGCAATATCTTTAAGTTTAGATAACTTGTCTTTGATTCAAGATGCTTGTCAATATTAGAAGACATAGAAATATTATGAAGAAACAAAAGTATGTCAATATCATTATAAGCTTGTCACATTACAGACTTCCTCTTAAAGCTTATGAACAAATTTTAATCAAAATTGAAATTACAAAAAAAGGAAAACAGCAAACACCTACAATGGCCAGGAACTACAATCACATGCCACAACTTACAAGCAAACTGCACCAGAAAAACAATAAGTAACATTTATCTGTTTGATTTATTTTCATCTTGGTTGGCTTTTTGAAATGGCTGACATGACATTTGGGGAAATACATGTAAATATCTATGTCACAAAATCAGTCAAAGTGATCAATTTCAATGAAATCATCTCAAATCACATTTTTATTTTTTTTCCACATTTATAGAGAAGTGTGGGGGTGTATCATATATGAATCTTTTGTGCTTATCACAAAGCAATTCTTTTCCCATACATAGTCATCAACAAAAATTGAGATCAGAAGTGAAGATGGCATGCAAAAAATAAGTCAAGCTTTTCTCAGACAGACACATACTAAATTTTACTAACATATTCAACCATTGTAACAATGGTGCTAGACTGCTAGGCATGGAGGCCAGATCACTTATCTTTCTCGACCCCCTGATGATGCTCATTTTTTTATGGGTCCACACCTCAAGTACATATACAACAATGTACTGTATTCCTGGTATTAAGTGCCCCTGCCGATATAAATGCCCCACCCTTAATTTCGTTTGAGACCCTTAAGCACTCCCTCAAAATACTGACTAGAAACCGCAATTTCCATATTTATTTCATATGTTTTCTTTTATTGACATGTTTTTTTATCAATTGCGCACTCATATGTGTCAGAGTTTCTGGTTGTAAACAATCGAGTTATCATGTTTTTCATTTGCATTTTGGTAAAAACAACTGATCTGCCTTATTCTTTTCTTCTGTTTGTCAAAGATTTGGATGGTTGAAGCAATTTAACATAGATTACATTGTGTACTATGAAAGATGGAAGAATATTGTTACAAGAGCAACGTTTTGGCACATGATTTTTATTCTATTTGATACTTGATACTTCGTCTGTATATTCATCCTCTATCATGATAACCATGCAATGCAGTGCGTACTAAGCCCCCCTCCCCTTTCAAATTTTCTAAGTGCCCTGGATGCTTCAAACTAGGAATATGGTAGATGGCCGATGTCCTTTAGTTTTCACTTAAAATTGTCCATTCATCAACATTTCATTTGTTCAAATATCATGGTTTAAAATCAGTGAGAAAGATTTAAGCTTTAAATGATTTTTGTCATAAAATCCATTTTCAGGTCTATTTGAATACTTCTTCCTGTTTGCTGATACTTTGTGTTTTCAACTATAATTCAAATTTTTGTCAAATATTTCTATGATCTGAAATCTTGGAATGATGAGTTTTATTGGTAAGCAGTTTCCAGCTGTATTGGCAGACTACTTTCTGTTTGCCAGTACTGTGAACAATTGTTGTGTCGCCTGCTATAAGCAGAGTCGACATATAGGGATTACTATCCGTCGTCTTACGTCATCGTCCTGTGTCGTCCCGACAGTTTTTGAATCCACAACTCCTTGAAATCCACTTGTCCGATTCCTACCAAACTTTCAGGATATGTTGTTTAACTGGTGTAGTTGTGCACCTGATACTTAGAATTTTGATTTTGCAGATTTTAGAGGTTAACAGAGCCAAAATTGCTCATTTTTGAGTCTGTTGGTTTGAATCCGCAACTCCTTCAAAACTGCCAGTCAGATTCTTACAAAACTTTTAGGATAAGTTGTTCACCGGGTGTACTTGTGCACCTGCAGACCTTTTCACAAAAAATCTTACGATAAAAATTAGTCGTAAGTCTTTTACATTTCATATGACTTACGATTAAAATTTATCGTAAGATTTTTTGTGAAAAGGGCTGCAGATACTTAGAATTTTGATTTTACAGATTGTAGAGGTTCACAGAGACAAAATTGCTCATTTGTGAGTCTGTCTGTTTTGAATCCGCAACTCCTTCAAAACTGCCAGTCCGATTCCAACAAAACTTTCAGGATAGATTGTTCACCTGATGTAATTGTGCACCATATATATAGAATTTTGATTTTACAGATTTTAGAGGTCCACAGAGCCAAAATTGCTCATTTGATAATCTGGTATGTTAATCCCCAATTCCATCACAACTAGAAGTCAGATTCCAACCAAACTTGCAGGATATGTTGTTCACTTGATGTAGTTATGCATTTGATACTTAAAATTTTGATTTTGCAGTTTTAGAGGTTCACTGAGCCAGAATAGCTCATTTGTTAATTCTGTTTGTTTATGTGGACTCCTTCAAAACTGTAAATCATATTCCAACCAGCCTTTCAGAATACATTGATTACTTGATATAGTTGCGCACCCGATATTTAAAATTTTGATTTTACAGATTTAAGAGGTTAACAGAGCCAAAATAGCTCATTTGTTCATTGGGTTTTTTAATCTTCGCCTCCTTCACAACTGTCTGTCAGATTCCAACCTAATTTTCAGTATATGTTGTATATCAAGTCTGGTTATGCACATTATACTTAGATTTTTTTTACCGATTCTAGAGGTTTGCCGAGCCACTAAGCTCATATGTTAAATCAGATTGTTAATCTGCAAGTCCTTAAAACTGTAATTCATATTCTTAACCAAATTTGCAGAATATGTTTTCCTCCTAATCTAGACATGCACATTACAAGTAAAATTTTTATTTTGCATATTTTTTTGCTTATATCTCTTCCTGACTTAAACAGTATTCTAATTTTTGAGGCATCTATGTTAAGTTATTCCGTGGGATTAATAAATACACAACCCATCTTTCGGATGGGATGTAAACTCAGGTCCACGTGTTGGAAGAAATGCCACGCTTCCTGCACGTTAAAGAACCCTTGTAGCAAGCTCTTTTTGGGATGGTCCGTAGGTGATCGGCTACAAGGCTAAATTCCCCGCCTTTGATGATTTCACCCTACTTTTCCAGTGGCAGTCAGAATTTCCCGTCCCATGGCCATTTCCATGCCCCAAAGTGATTATTTATCAACAAACTTGTTCTCGTCTTGATATAGCTGAAATATTGCTGATTAGACGTTAAACAATATTCAATCAATCAATCAATCTATGTTAAGTTCAGTGTATTTGTTTTGTCTATTACCATATTTTGCATAATAATCATCTCAGGGGCATTGCATTTTTCTGAAAAGAGGGTGTTTATTTAGACAAGCAAAAATGAAATATAAATCAAATCATAACTAGTAGAAACATAGAATAATCAACTCTGATATAGCAGAGAATATAATTATTGTGTGATATTAAAGCTGCATTATTCACAGAGTCCATTCAGGAAATGATTTTTTTTCGATGAATTTTATATCATGACAAAAAAAAAACTGTACTTTAAGATCTGGTTTTTGAGTATTTAATAATAGCATTTTATAAGGCATAATACGGTATGTTTACTCTATTGTGTTTTTTTATCTTTCAGTAGCAAAGTTTTACCTTCTCTATCATTTTGTTTGCAGATGTATGAGGTAAAGTCGATGTTTTTCCCTTATCAATGAACAAAACCAAAGCTTTTTTTAAAGGATTGAAAGTTGTTTCTAAGTTTGATTGTATCACTCTTATGAGATTGCAGAATTTGGTTCTGTAT
>MJUU01030989.1:48886-68562 GCA_002080025.1 Modiolus philippinarum
CCCCCCCCCCCCCCCATGTAGTCAAGGTTGTATTTAAGAGGTACATTGTATCACCTTGTCTGTCACTGTCTGCCTGTTTGTCTGTCTGTCTGTCCACACTTCTTGACTTTTCATTGAATCCTTCTGCACAGATTAAGTCTTAAGCACTTTACTCCTGTTAAACTACTTGAAGGATTTTGATGAAACTTTACATAAAGGAAGGCCACTGTATGGACTATGGAGACTTAATGCAGGGGAAATTCTAATATTAGTAATACTGTACTTATGTCAAACAACTTTACATCAGATACAGATTTAAAGTAACTTGTGGCAAGTTCTCATCTAAGCCTATTGTCTTGTTTGGCAGTCATGACAATATTACATTGTAATGTATTGATATTTATCAAGGTTGATTAGCTACCGGTATGATATAATTACTAGTATTATATGGAATAAATAGTACACATACACAAGATTTATTTGAATTTCGTTAACTTCAATAATTACAGAAGCTCTATAGAGCTTTTTATCAAAGATTGATAGATAAAAGATGCTATAAATTAAAAAAAAACAAAAATAAACAACAGGCTTATAATAAGAAAAAGATAACCTGAAAGTACTTTTATTCCCAAGTTTCAATTTCATGATTTTGTGAAAAAATCAACTTAGATGGTTTCTGAATTTGTGGTTTGATGGCCTTTCCATTGTAAGTTAAGGGAAAAATTGCATTAAGTTTGGGTTTTAAATTTCATTGTTAAGTCGACCACAAAATCCACGAAAATTGGAACCCAACAAATAATGTAGTACTTCAACAGTATATCATTGTATGTAGCAGCAACAAAATTTTGACTCCAGAAAGTAAATATACCCAGAAAATCAGTTTTTTTATAATCTTGTTCCCAGCACCTGAATCTATTTTCAGGAGCTCCGGCTACAGAGCTGCTGGGCATGACCCAAGTTGGTGGATAGGGGGATGCCCTGTCTATGCGGGATAGTCGAGTCATAATACGGAAAGCCTGACTGCGAACCATTGTAACCAAACTGTGTGGAGAAACGCCATATTTCATGCAGTATAAAGACCCCTTCTATATTGTCTAAAGAGATTAGAGGCACTGGGACTCGTATAGAAGGCTAAGTTTCCTGCCCCTACCCATTTCTCCCATTTTCCAGTGGCAATCAGATGTTGTCCAGTGGTTGTCCCGTATGTCCCTTCAACATTTGTTTCTTTTTTCACTTGATCTTGTCCTGATATAGCTGAAATATTGCTCACTGGATGTTCAACTCGAACTAATCAATCAATCAATATAATCTTGTTGATTTATCAGATTGCATGCAGTACATGAATAAATGACATACAACAAAGAAAATTATTTTGTACCGCAATCTTATATAGATTGTCTGAAAGCAATGCTTATATGATGAAAAACTTTTTATTGCAAAGAAAGAGTTTGATCGAAAATTTAATAGTGCTCTACTCTCATATTTTATTTATGGCAGATTTCCCGGATCATTAACGTATTTTATTTGCAATTCTTCAATGAACATACCAATATTCCTATAGTAACACCTATAAAACTCCTTCTAAACTCCTGTCTTTTATTTGCCAATCAACCAATCAAGATTCTACAGAATTCTATTGCATACCAATTTGTCATCACTGGAGTATCAAGGTAAACCCCTTCAGGCAGTACAAATTGGTATACAATAGAATTCTATAGAATTCTATTGTTAAAGAGCCAGGAAACCCGCCTTAAGAAAAAGAAAGGATATAGGGTAAATTTCAAGTATTCTAAACGTTTAGTATTCTAAGAACTACTTTTACAGACAATTCAAACTAAATTTTGTTTGATGTATTATTTTGTGATTTTTTTTCAGAATGGCTTGAACACACCTGCCTACTTAAAGGACTACATTTTGTCACATGGCAATGATAAACAGACAAGTTCATTCCATCGGACAGGATTGGTAATATATTTTTATATTTTTTTATTTGACCTTCATGACGTTCCATCAATATTATAGGATCTGTCAATTTTATATGTTGTTGTCAGAAAATTAGGTAAATATTATCATACTTCATATAATGTGTAGAAAGGCTTTTAAAAATATTAATTTCAAGGGACTAATTTTCATATTTTTTTAAATGTAGGAGTGATTTGTTTATCAAACACTGAAATACAGAATGTTATATTTCATCATAATGAAATTGATATCAATTGTTGCTAAATATATGACAGTGTGGATGGGGGACAGAGTTTCCCAGTTTTGTAACTCATCCCTTTTTCGGCCTTAACAGCTATACTTTCTGTTAATTGACTTAAAACCTTGGTGAATGGGACACCCAGGGGACCAATAAAAATAATTCTAGATAGAGGGGTGTTAATTCCAGATATCAAGGTCAAACCAGTTTTAAACTAGGTAAACCAAAAGATTCAAGACTTCCACAGTGTTTGAGCTAATGGAGTTTGGGTCACTGAAATTCAACTGTATAAATTAATGGGTCATTTTTAGCTCACAGGCTTTATGTCTTTCTTGAAAGTCTTTGTCTTTGCAGGGTTTATATCTTTATTTTTGCAGGAGTTTATCAAAATAATTTGGATAAAGGGGCTTAAAGCTTTTCATAGAAGTTTTGACATTTTAAAAACTTGGTCATTTGGGAATAAAAATTAATTTTGGTTGTAAATACCTATTTTGGGGAAATGTGCATGATTTGGAAATACTTTTCATTGGGAGAGATAATTTTTACTGGAGTGTGGTAGAAAATCTGTGATATGAATCTTCACATGCAATATGGATATGATGTGAATTACGAGTAAGACAAACAGACGGGCTGAATAACAGACAGACAAACAAGGGTAATAGAATGTCATCATTGCTACAAACAATTTTAGTAAGCTAATCTTCATATGTTCTTGCATTTTGTCATTTTTGGCTTGGCTCTGGACTAGTTGATTGATCTAATTTGCGTGGATATTTTTAGAAATATACATGTGTCATCAGAAATTATAGATGAACATTTTGTATTATTTTGCATTTATGTACTAAGGAAATAACAAATATGAGAAAAAAATAAAATATGTGACAGCTTGACTTATGATGCACAGTGCATCACCTTGCACATTATCTGATAACTTGACACCTGATGTTACATTGTGGTATTGTGGTATAATTAACACTATTTGAAATTTGACAGTTTAATGAATAGAAATTATGATAAAAGATTTTTGTGGTATATCATTTCCTTCTTGTAAGTTCTTTGTTGTACAAATTGTATATAGTTATAAATTACTTTCCTGCAGAAATTGAGATCATAAATGCAGGCCTTAGTGCACAGTACATAATACTTTCTGTGTCAAGCTGTCACAGTTTTATGATAAAATGCATTTGAACACCTACTGTTTTTGAGATAAGAACTGTCTTTCAATGCAGGTCAAAATAAATGCTGCCCACATAAATGTTTATATTACAATAAAAATGAAATTGAAAGTGAACAGTGGAAATTTGAGTTTGCAATACAGAACAGATGCATATAAACTTCATAGTGGTTTGAATGGGAGATTAAAAATAGGACAAAAATAGCATGATTTATAGGGACATAACATGCACAGTGATAGCATGAAAAAAAATGATCAGATTTTTGCAGAAACAATGCAGTGACACAAATATACCAAGAAAGAGTTAAAATGAATGAAAAGTTGTGTAATTACACCTTTTTGATTTGAAAAAAGTTTTTAAAGATGTTTTGCATGCAAAATACAATTTTTAAAATCTGTAAAAGATTTTACAAGTCATCTTTATTTCACTGTATAGTTGCAGTCTTAATGAAGGAAGTAAATGAAAAATCAAGTTAAAACATTAAAGGAATTACATTTTCTCCGATGAATATATCAAAAAAGTTCAAAACCTAACAGCAGGGATGAGATATTTCGGCGTAATTACAGATTTCCACGGAATCACAGAATTCCGTGGATCAGGTTTTTTCCAAATCCATTTTGGTATATATTTGTTGTTGATTTCTGGTTATTTCATTTTTTCCCAAGGGATTTCCTGTAACCAAATCACATCCCTGCTAACAGGGAGGTCTATTTCAAATGACTTGCTATTGAATTACCTGTTATCACAAATACCTTGTAGATCCTCAATTTAATCATTTTTCTTTTTTACAGGAAGCAGACAATGAAATTGAAAGTATCGGCAGTGAGGGAGCAGTCAACTATGACAAACTGATCGAACGAACTTTAGCGAAGAGACGGAATAAAATTCTCCGTCTGACTTGTGCAGTATTTACATTCCTGATAGTCGTAGGAGTCGTCATAGTTCTGGTTGTGTTTGTCGGACAGA
The DNA here is from genome assembly GCA_002080025.1 of Modiolus philippinarum. Lineage (NCBI taxonomy): Eukaryota > Metazoa > Mollusca > Bivalvia > Mytilida > Modiolidae > Modiolus > Modiolus philippinarum. The sequence continues at coordinate 53,207 of MJUU01030989.1, forward strand.
AGCAGTCTTGATCTAAATGATTAGAAAAATATTCCAAAAACTTCTTGTGCATTCATGATCCAGTTCCTCATCAAAGTTGCCAAAGAAATACAAGATAATGAAGAGAAAACTTAGTCTATTTATTCAGTTTATTTAGAACATATTCAAATTAGGCCATACAAAATTAATTAATTGGTTCTCGGGCCATTTTTTATTGAAACAGATGAGGGAGGGAGGTGATTTTTTTATCTTTTTATTTGCCAAAAAATAGATGAGGCAGCTTTTTACATTGTAAAAACCACCAAAAGTGTAGTGAGGGAGGTGATTTTTTGTTTTTATTATATTGAAATGGCAAAAAGTAGGGTCAATGAGGGGCTTTTTTCAAGCCTCCAACTAGATGAGGGAGGGCCTGAGAACCAATAAATTTTTTTTCATGGCCTTATATTGTATTTGTTTTGTCAGCTTCTTCAGTTTTCTATCTTATCAGTGTTTATATTATTTATAAAGTATAATGGCCAGTGTTTATCAAACATTTATGAATAATTTAGATTTTCAATTTTCGAAATAAGATGTGTTTTGGTATCTGTGAAATGTCAATATAGACCTATAGTTACAACATCGACTGGTGAAAAAATTAAAAGAAGTTACAAAATATCTTGTACCATGGCTTTTCAGTAGTAATAATGTCTCCCCTGCTTTTACTCGTGGTAGTTTTTCTGCTAACCCAGCTTGTAATAGAATTAGAATATTTCTTAGCACACAATTATGTATCAGAATACAGGACTTATGGGATAGGAGCTCTTATGTGTTTGAAGGCTGAAACACAATACCAGACTGGGTGGGCAAAAACTCCATTCCTGTCCTTCTAAATAAGAGTAAACATATCTCCTGTTAGCAACAAACTACTGTAAATGTATTAATTTTCGTGGTATACAAATTTTCGCTGTTGACAAAAGGCTGCAATAATTAGTATCAGTGGATAACTTAGAAACAATCAGATGTTACTTATATTTTTAGTTGTTCATAAAAACCTCAAAAACTGATACAGTCAAACCTGTCTTATGTGACTTTCCAAGGGAACCACAAAAGAAGGTCACATAAGACAGGTGGTCACTTAATACAGGGTTGAGATTCTGATCAACACTAATTCATCTGTTGGCATTGTNATTAATTTTCGTGGTATACTAATTTTCGCTGTTGACAAAAGGCTGCAATAATTAGTATCAGTGGATAACTTAGAAACAATCAGATGTTACTTATATTTTTAGTTGTTCATAAAAACCTCAAAAATTGATACCTGCAAATTTGTCTAGTTTCAAGGAAATGCAAAAATTAGCAATCACCAAAATTAATGCATTTACATTACGTTTTTAATTTGAAGTGTTCCTCAACATCGACCATACAATACCATATGACAAATGGTTACAGATTTAAATTGATTAAAAACAGTTCATTTTGAATGCTGCAAAATGGATTAAAAATCTCTTCTCCAATGATATGAAAAGCTGAAACTGGTTCTGACTGGTTAGGTACATTTTCATATTCAACATATGTTGAATAAGGGATAGTGCTATTTTCCACCAGATCTATTCAGAATACAATTCTCGGTGTTTTTCATTTATCATAGGAGAAAAAAGAACACCACTTTATGCCAATTAATATCATATTTTATACACTCTCAATAGTTCAATTTAAAAATTTTAAAATGCTCAGCAAGCCTCGCAATTTAAGTTTTGAAATTTAACTTTCTCTAGTGGATAAAATATGGTAATGAATGGGATCTTGTGGTGTAATTTATATTTCCCCCGTTTTGCTCATTGATAAATGTGTCCCACGATTTGATGAATTTTTTTCTCTTTTAATATATGTGATAAACAGTTAACTTGAAAGTCCTGTATTTTAGATGTATACAAATATAAATTATCATATGTCAACAAAAGTCTTTTTGGCCTAAAAATGGGATGTTCTTTTCATATAAACTGTTATACAAACATATAGATTAAACTTTATAACTATAGAGATAAAAATGCTTTTTGGTCTGAAAACCGGGATGTTGCTTCATAAATTCTCATGATAAACATAATATATAGACTTAACTTCAGTTTAAAGGATAATCCTGTGGGTCTCTTATATGAATGAAGTGGAATGAAAGATAAGTTGTCCTAAAATGTATGTTTAAAACTTGTCCACATATATATTTGAACTCTCTCAGTTTAATCAAAAAGATGTTAACACAAAATATAAGACATATTTCCTTTAGAAACTTTTTGAACTTTTTAAAATTTTTTGGCAATATAAATTTCCTTCATTGTTTGAAAGTTGCATAATCATAAAAATTACAATGGAACTCCCTAAAACCTACCCCTCTGTAAACTGGATTCCTCAAGCAACGGAAAGATTGGTTTATGGTCCGGAAGATTTATCTATATGAATAAGGAAGTTAAAATTTCCTCTGTAAATCGGCCCCTTAGAATTCTGGCTGTATAGATTTATCCCAAAATTATGTTTTCTTGTAAAATACAAGTCAGTAAAACTGCATGGTCAACCTTTTTTTTGCACAATAAAATCTATGAAATTTATTCAGCATGTCAGACATTTACTGCCATCTACATAGATAAATAAGTGATTACCAAAAGTCTTGATTGAAATTTAGAAGAATGCAAGAAAACATATTGAAATTATCAACTCATAGCCAAAATTGTCCTCACAGATCAAGTGTATTGGTACTGGTGTTGGGATGGAAAACACTATACTTTTGAACTTCAGGAGACTGGAACCTCCTTAAACTGGTCCATTTCTTTTGTTCTGACAATAGCTGGTTTTCAGAGGTTCCACTGTAGCAGATAATTCTAAAGCTGCTAAAGAATAGAATGTGATTCAAATACATAATGGAACGTTAAATACTGTATATTCTGATTTTTGGGTGTTAAGAATTTTTGGTAGGGTGATGGTTGACAATCTTGTGTGAAATTTAGCCTCTGCATACATTTCACTGCTCATTTCAATGCATTTGAAAAGACAGTAAAAATAAAATGATAAAGAAAGCAAATATTTCATTCGTTTTAACCTGGATATGGGATGTTGTCTCCTGGACATTTACCCCATTTCCTTTGTTTTTCATATTTCATTGCCCTCTTTTACACCAAAATCACAAACATAAGCAAATGCAAAAATAACTTTGGTAAACATAATGCATTCAATGCATGAGTACTAATTCAAAATTCATGGAGATTTTACAGAGTTAGTAGATGTTAGGGTGTAGAACTGTTGCTATAAGTGTGGAGAAGATAGTGATTAAACCTGTTTTTGTGCTTTTATTTAAGTATTTTTTTGCGGTAAGTTGCAAATTCTTTCACATTGATGAGGTACTGACAGTTAAATTTCAATGGACTGGACTGTAATAGCTTTAATGCCATAGATGTCTCAAACCAGTTTTGTTGGACCTCTGTTCAAGTTGAAACAGTCTGACCTCTCTATAGCTGGAATACCTTCTACCTTGAACCGTTATCACTTTGTGTGTTCAAGCAAGCAAAGTGTGTCTGTATTATGTTTCTCTGCATATTTTTCAATAAAACTTCTAACCTAACAGCCCTTAGGCCTTGACGTCACTTTGCAGGGAAAAGCACACATCCACTCTGTCAGCTTCTGCTAGAAAATAACAAATTCACAGTTATTGTAAAGGTTTTCTTTTCTCATTTATCAAAACCATGACAATGCAATAGATCTTGCCTAATTTTTATGTTGAACATTTATTTTTTGCTCCTTCAATTACAAATCTACAATGCATTCATATTCATATTTCATAGTTCTGTAAATATAGTCATAACTTGGTGAATACACAATAACAATTTAAACAAGGGATTTTACAAAATTTTAAAATAATGCTTGTACATTGAAAATGATATTTTGAGTTTGATTTAAAAAAATTGAAAATACTATACGGGTTCAAGAAAGTTGTATATTGACGAGAGTTTATTTATTATTATTACACAGTGTATCATTGACACTGGAAAAAAGTACCAGCTAAGACCTGTTTTCTGTACAAATTTCAATGATGGTTGTCATTAGTGTAAGTGGATCCAGTTTATAGCTAATAAGTAGCTATACAATAGAACTACCGTACACTAATGAAAGATTTCATTGAAATTTAAACCTAAAACCAGTCATGGTACCTATTTCCTGTGTACGATGATACATGGGGTGATTTAGTCTTTACCAGAACCAGAATAATTGTTAACGTATATTTTATTGTGACATTGTGATAAAATTTTGTTAAGTTGAGAACAAATTTTCACATTGTGAATGAATTATGTTAAATATTAAATTTGATTTTAATATTAGACACAGAGTTACAGTTATATATATACTTGCCTATTAAACTTACATTTGTATTTTTTAATATTGTATCATTTTTTGTAAAATTTTGTCTGCCATGGTGGAATATGAAAGAAAATAAATGGAATGTCAGAATTACTGTACAATATTATAAGACAATGGTGCATTTAGTGCAATAGTAGCATTTAAACATTAATATGCTGACTGTGCTTCATAATAAATGGATTGACTGTGATTGTGTCTGTTCAAATTTGAATAGCATTCATAGAAATTATTCATTGTATGTTGAAATATAGTTAACCCAGCATGAAGCATGCATCTCCCACGCATAACTTTTGAATATCATAACAATTGTTTCACGGATCTATTTAGTTTACTGACGTGATTCTATTAATGTGCATTTGTTTCTAAAAGCAAACAATGCAATTGACAAGCCTCTTTTGTCATCATTAAGCCAACGACAATGCACTATTCAACTTGTCAAAGTTCTTTTGAATAGGTGTAAAATATTATTATAAAATCATCAAATACACTTGTTATATAGAAAAAACTTATGAGTAGATATTACTTTAGAAAGTAGTTTACTATTATACATTTAATAATGACTTGTTTCGGCTTTCCTTCATTAACTTTGTACAAAAAATATATTAAGTTTGAATTGACCTGTAATATTTTTAAAAACTAAAAGTACACAAGTTAATAAGACAAAAATAACTGCTCATTAGGCACTACCGGTAACCTCAAGTGAGAAATATTAACAAAATTCATTGGTATATTTCAAAGTAGTCGAATCCATCGGTTACAATTGGTTATGGTCATGACAACAAAAATGTTAACACTTTTATAATATTTTTAATGTTAATAAAAAAAGTGCCTTAAGTTGTGGTAAATTTAATATTCAGATCTAACTCTGGGCGATTTTATTGTAATTTTTAGATATCTTTTAATTAAAAAACTATCAAAATGTTAATTTGATAATTTTTCGAATACTTAACACACATGAATAATTTTTGTTCAATAGGGCCTGTAAGTCTCGTACAATTTTGGAACTTCCAGGATCAAAAATTGTACCCGGAAGTGACATTTTAAACAAAGATAAATGACGTTTCAAACCAAAAATTTGAACGTCAGAATCCCCAGACATAATTTTTTGGCGGGAAACGTTTTCGAATTGCCTGTTTATCGTGGATTCTCGTGAGTCGCATGACGAGACTTACAGACCCTATAAATCAGCAGAGCTAATCCATGGATCACTTCTTAAAAATTAATTAGCCTCTAGTTCTTAAATGAACAACTATAATCTTCAGTTGAACTTCAATATCAAAGTGCAATACCACTGGAAAAACATACAAGTCTTTTTCTTCAAGTTTAAACATAGTTTGACCCTTCTAACTAGAACTGTTTTCATTGGTCCCTTGGTTATTTTAGCCATCAAAAGTTTGATTGTATAATATCATGGCGAGTCCATACCAATACATTTTCAGATACTATTTGCAATATATTCTGGCAATAGTTATGGATTTGGTTGGAACTTTTCAGTAATGGGTTGATACATACAATAAGCACATTAGATATATGTGTGAACCCTTCATTATTTTCTACATTTCAATGTTAATGAAGCCTTGTATCTGTCTTAATATAAGGGAATAACAACAATTTATTCCGGTAGCATTTATTTTAAAATGAACAGATATACCTTTTCTCAAGATCAGCATCAGAAAAACTAGCCTATGCTAAACAAGTGATACATAAAGTTGTTAAGTCTCATACATAAGATGTGATAATCATGCGTATATTTAGATTTTCAGCAAATTCCTCTGACAAATCTTAGCATGGAAATTTTCAAAACTTTACAATTCTAGATGCCCTAATAAGCTCATAAAAATAGTTTATCACAATTGTTCCAGAAACAAGTCCTTCAACATTGATTTATTGTCTTTATGTGCTATGTACTCAAAAGCTATTCATTTCACCTGTAAAAAATTAATTTAATCCATATCTATTATTTAGATATAGTTACATCATCAGATTGACAAGCAGCTGTTTCAATGTACATTTCAGTTATTAATAGCATGTTGCTGGACATAAGGACACTTCATAATTTAATTGAAAATTATTTGTGTTGAACAATTTAACCATGATTTAATTATAGATAGATTATTATTATATGGATGAGATGGTTAGTAGCTTAAAATTTCTTCAGATAACCCAAACAAACATTTTTGAGACTGTTATGTATAGAACTGTTTACAAGTACATTACAAAAACTAATCAAGACAAGTAGCTAAATTTTAATGAAATTGTATACTGTAAATGTTATGGATAAAATGAATCAGTTTACACTTTGAAAGAGCAAGATATCACAATACAAACCGTACAATTTACTAAACCCACACCACTTGCCAAGTCATTTATGGATCTTTGTTTAAGTTAACATCATTTATAGAGTTACAATGGATCCACTATGACTATGGTAATGGTTTAATACCTTTTCCCAAATCAATTTTAAAAATTGCTTTTACCTATTTCAAAAACATCATTAATCAGCTGATTTACAAATTCCTGGTCATTTAAATCTACTTCTGCTCAGGTGTAACTATTAAGCCTAAGTGAGATTTGTTCTTAAGTATATATTTGGCAAAAATGAAATGGCCCTTAGCAGCTGTAGATTTGATGACCAGGCTTTGCTGTTGGTATAGCAAAAAGAAAAAAAAATTGAATGCAGGCATTTTTCAAATAGGTAGAAGGAAATTTAAAAATTGATTGAGTGATAGGTATTGAAAAATGACTACGGTCATAGTAGATAGACTATAAAACATCTAAATCAATAAATAACATGAACATACCAATTTTAGTTGCTTTGAGCATTTTGATCCAAAAAAGAAACAAATGTATTGAAAGTTATGAAGATATTTGAATATTGAACATACATTGGACATTGAATGTAGGTGCTATTTTTATTTCATGTTGAGAAATTGATACCCATTATCTGTAATATATATACATGTACTATACCTTTATTTTTATATTGATTCTGATTAGAAAAACATTACAAAATGGTACTTATTTTTATTGACTGATCATTGTAAATGTATTCTTGCATGTAAGTGATTGTTTAAGGTCCAAAGCGGTTCATTATGTCAAACCAAAGGTAGTAATTGGAAATCGTTGTTTTGGAAATCTTACTTTGAATTAATTATCTGTTTCTAATATGTATCAGCCAAATTGATCAGAAAATAAAATATATGATCAGGTAGTAAACAAATAATAGAGCTGACATTATCCTCAATGAAATAAATACTTTACGATGATGACTAGGCGATTGTGATAAAAGTTCTGCTGTGCCTACAGCTCTACCACATTTAACTGTCTCCAATTTTTGTTTGTCCCGATTGTAAATTCATGTTTTCTTTAAAAAAAAAAATCTTTAAAAAAAATCCAAAAATAAAAGTTACATTTTCAGTGCAAAATTATTGATATGTTACTGAACCTGGAGTTATTATAATGATTCAGAATGTAATTGTTTTTGTAAGGATAAAGACACAGCATAGATAAATGAACTAAAATGATGTTTACTTTTCATGATGATATATTTACCATGAGAAATCTTATTTTCATTGATGCCCTGTATAAACAAGTTAATATTTTATTGGTTCCCTGTATAAAATCAAATCATATTTCAATTGTTGCCCTTTATAAAACCAGTTAATGTTTTATTGGTGCCCTGTATAAAACCAGTATATATTGTTCCCTGTATAAAACCATTTAGTATTTTATTGGTGCCCTGTACACACCCTTCATAGCGATCAACTAAACTCGGATGTAATTCTCCCTGTAAGACTGATCCTATTGTAAAGCGAATACACAATAATCAAAATGACTCAGATAGTTTACTGAAAAGCAAGAATGGTTGTTTCTTTAACTCTTCAGTATACTTATCTGCGTCATTCTGATCATTGTATATTGGCCTGACAATAGTATCAGTTTTACATGGAGAATTGTATCCGAATTAAGCTGATCGCTATGAAGGGCATGCTGCATAAAACTAGTTTATACATTAATTGATGTTCCTTATAAAATCATTTTAATATTTAGTTTTTAATGGCAACCTGTATAAAACTATTTAATTAAGACTTGTGATATTGAGGGGGAATTGATGTTAGACCAACCTACACCAGATATGCTTGAAATGCATTAATTAAGATTTTAATTTTTAAAGAAATTGTAACATGATTTTAACCCACAAAAGAGTGAGGCATGAAATTCTTTTTATTTTATTGTATTTGGATGTCACTGATAAAAGCATTGCAATAACATTTACAATAGAGTAATTTTGATTTTTTTTTGATACAAGGGTTTGCCACTAACTTTATCTTCTGAGAAAACAAAAAGAAAGACTACAAGATGCCTGAATTCATTAGCCCTGCAGTAATTTTACCAACCTGAAACATATATGGCTTTCTGATACTTCAAAATTTTTGCTAGCCAAAGGACTACCAATTTAATAATAAAAGTGCTTACTTAGACCTTCCTCGGATTAACTAACCTGGGGCTAGAAGACTAGAAATAGTGTCAAACCTTGCCTCCATATTTGATTTTCAGTTGATACAAGAAATACAAATTTTTATGTATTTTGACATTAGCATTATATATGAATCACTATTTCATGTCAAATTGATTGCAATAAAATCTGTAGTTTGTGCAGGTTTTATACACATGGCATTCAAATTTGTTGAATTTTGCAATGATTCATTCTCCCTCTGATACAGAAAATTACACATATGAACAACAGTCAACTTATTTTGAGAGGAATCAGAAAATAAGTATAGTTTATTATTTATGAATTTAAAGATGTGCTATATTTGATTTTTTACAAACCTGGTAAAATAAGAAAAGGGAGATAATTCATTGTTGATATTGTTATTTCTTGTTGTATGTCTGAACTATTGTATATGTTTGTTGATATTGTATTGTTGCTCAATAGAAATACCATATTTATTAAGAAAATCCTACAAAATATTATTTCATATTTTTCATATGAAGTTATAAATAAATAAATAAATAAAATATTTTCAAACTATGGTTGGTTTTGTTTTTTTGCTGGCATAATGCAACTCTTTTGTCCTTAGTACCCTATCTCATCCTGAATGACATTCCTGTCAACTTGAAAAAAAAAAATATATTGATTTTAGCTCACTGGGCTGTAAGCCAAAAAGAGCTTCTGCTATCATGTTGTTAACTTTTTCATTCAAAAAACAGCACCAATTGTACAAAACTTGGTCACAAATGCCCTTAGTCAGTTTCATTTGATAATTATACCCCCCGTAAACAAAGTTGGGGGGGTGTATAGGAATCACCCTGTCCATCCATCTGTCTGTCTGTCCATCTGTCTGTCCATGTACCTTGTCAGCGCATGTTCTCCTAAACGGCTGCTTGGATTTTGATGAAATGTTACACAGTTGTAGTACACCATCTGAAGATGTGCATGAAGTTATAGAGTTGGTGCCCGAAATTTGGAAGGGGAGATAATTCATCTTTGAATATTTTCTGGAAAAAGGGGGTGGACGAATCTTGTCAGCGCATGTTCTCTTAAGCGGCTGCTTGGATTTTGATGAAATGTTACATAGTTGTAGTACAACACCTGAAGATTTTCATGAAGTAATATGGTTGCTGTCCAAAATTTTGAAGGGGAGACAATTCGTCTTTAATGTTTTCAGAAAAAAAAGTGGGAGATGTATCATTTTGTCCATACTTGTATTGTGTCCACATTTGTACTTTGTCCAGAACTGTATTGGGTCCACACACACTTAAATTTACACTTGCCATATTGATTCAGGGTTCAATTAGGTGGGGTATACCTGGCTGCCATTCAGCAACAGCTCTAGTTATGTCTGGTATGTCTGCTTATCATCCAAGATGGCCCGAAAGTCTAAAAATAGTTTAAAAAGGGATACTATTGAACAAAGATCAACTCTTGAACTACATGGCCTGTAGAAACTAGACTTTTTTGGTGGGAATAACTCGTATAAGTTTGACTACACAATGAAAATGATGGTCACTATGAACAAATTGTTCTTCACATTTATATAAAGTAAACAATTTTTGTCATATCATCTGTGGAAATCATTTTGTCAATTTATCTACCTTTTTTATTCTACTTCATTGTTTTGATCGATTGATTGGTAAGGGATTTTATATCTAGCCAGCAATATTTCCACAATATAAGGATGAGAACAACTTAATCAATTCATAACATTATCAGTAAAAGAAGAAAGATATTAAGGGGAGGGCCTACTGAGGCAACAAGTTTTTACTGCCACTGGAAAATCGGAGAAATGGATGGGGGCAGGAAATTTAGCCTTCCTTACGACCCCTTGCGAGTTTGCTCTTGTACAAAAAATGTAGAATGGGTCTTTATACTACATTAGGCATGGTGTTTCTCTACACAGTTTGTCTTCAATGGTTCACGATCAGACTTTCCATATTATGAACTGACTACCCCACTGCCACTGGGAAATGGGTTAGGGCAGGAAATTAAGCCTCCAATGTAACCCTTAATGAGTCTGCTCTATTACTGGTAAGAGATATATACAGAATACTGAAGGAACAAGGGATATGATAATTGCAAAAATCAAAGTCCACAGACATGGAAAAAACAGGAACACAGAAGAACAAAGACAAAACAATGACGAGCCCCCCAAGGCACGAAAATAAAAGATGAAATTCAAAACTAAGGCACTCATAGTGCGAAATCCTATGAAAACGGGGAGTGTCATCAGATGTTCCAGAAGGGTAAGCATGTCCTGCCCTGATAAAAAAACCTGTCACACCATCAGAGAGGCATAATTATATTGTTATCACAGACCTCTTTGGTAGCTGATTGGTTAATGTCATTTTCTGATCCTTAGACAAAACCAATTAAAAATCCATGGTGCGTGTTAGTTCTCTAACTTCTCTAACAAGTGGTCTTAAAACTGCATGAGCCTTTTTGTTTCTCCACACATTTTTTCTACATTTTTTCATGGTCAGGCCTAACATTTTAAGATCTGTCTACCCCACTGATACTTGAAAATGGGTAGGGGCAGGAAATTAGGCCTTTGATGCTACCCCTTTACAGAGACGTACAACAAGTATTTAGTCACCAATTTTTTTTACTATACATTTCATTGAAAATGACATTTTTAAAAAAATATTGTGAAGCCATTTCTTATCCAATTTTGATGTAGTTTCCACTGTTAATTAGGTAATTTCATGTAGTTTTTAATGGATAATTTTGAATTAAGTTTATAAGTTGTATAAAGCTTCACTTATTTAAACAGAAAGTAAAATTTTTGTTGTGGAAAATCTTTATATGTGCAAGTAAAAAAAGTAAAAATATGACGTCATATTTTTACTTTGTGTTTAAAAGATATCAAATAAAAAAATTATATCCAAATAAACAATGAAAATTGATCAATGTATAAATTTTATGGTGTAAGTTTTAAAGAAATCGGATAAAAATGGCTTCATAACAATTTTTTGAAAAAAATATGGTTTTACATATAATATATAGTGGAAAAAGAGAGTGACCAGATACTTTTTGTAACGGATGGGAGTTTTGATTGCCATTGGAAAATGGAGAAATGGCTAGGGGCAGGAAATGTAGCCTTCAATACTACCCCTATTGGGTCTACTCTTGTACGAGAAACATAGAAGGGATCTTTATACTTCATAGGGAAGGATGTTTCCCCACACAGTTTGTCTGCAATGGCTTGCATTCAGGCTTTTCATATTATGACTTGACTACCCGGCATTGTTTTGACAGAGACCTTTATCAACTGTATGCTTTAAAGAACGTTGTTTATCTATCGGAAGCATCTCTTTTAACTCTGATTGCCCAATTTTTTGAAAAAAGTATGTTTTATTTCCAGTTTTATGTTGTATATTTTGTAACTGTCTACAAGCTTAAGACACTAGTGCTTTTGTCAGACAACGGTGACAGTGATTGTAAGAGCAATTTGCTAGTTTAATTTATGTTGTTGATGATCCCCTCATCCATGAACAGAAAAGATATGTATGTAGCGTTGATCGACTTTTAGCAAAGATTTTCCGCTCAAAATGGTGCTAGGGACTGTCTTTGAACTTACTATGAGGTATTAGAAAAGCTCATTGTTGAAGGCCTCAAGCTGACTTCAAGATGAAGAACAACAATAAAGGTGTTGTTCTTTTGTTTGTTTAACCATGTATTTGTAGAGACTTTGTCTCATGTGCATTTACTCCATATCCTTTGATTGTTTATTTATGAATAAATCACATATTTGCAATGTGAATCCGTAGTGAATATACTTGAAAATCCATAAAAAATATGGAAATTCTGTAGTGATAAACACCCATGATAGTTGATCCTTATACAATAAGGGAACAAAAAACCATCCAATCCAATCCAAGATGGCCGCCAGTTGGGAACATATATAGTTTAACATTAGACCCAATGGAAGACTCATTCAGACACACTTCACTACGAAACTACTTGTCAGTTTGGAACCAAACTTGGTCAGAACTGTCCCTGGATTATCCTATTTTGAATTGGCATGTTTAGGGGCGAGCACCCCTTGACCCATCTTTCAAAATTACATATTGTCATATTCTCTCCTTTCAAGATTGTGGTCATGGAGTCTACCTGTATTGGGTTTTATTTGTATGTTTACTAAACTATAGGGAAACGGGACAGATAAAGGGGAGGTTTGGGTATCCATAAACTGGTTTAACCCTACAGCTGGCTTTTGCTAGTGCCGGTACCAAGTTTGGCTGTCCCTAGTTCCTATCGTTGTTTACATTTGTCTTATTTGTGTTTTTCCTGTGTAGTTCCCTAGCAGATGGTGGCATGTAATTATAATTTTCAGCCATTGTAGTTGTTTCCTGTTGTACCTTTTATTTCCTGAAATCAAACTTGGTAATTATGGTTCTTTGATGATCAGATTTTAGATGTGTATTGAAGCCATGCACCAAGGATGTAATTCAGACCACAGAGAGCATTCATGCAAGATTCCCCGTGCAGCAAATTTTTACAAAAGAGTCATAGAAACGTTCAGTTGATATGAGAAGTGGCAAAATCTGGTATTTGGCAAGTGGTTATTTCCCTGTCTAGAGTGTGGAAGAGTGAAGATTTGAACCTACATAGTCAATCTTAGTTAGTATTTGCCTAATTTCCAGCTATTTTTGTCAGATTTACCAGATGTATGCAAAGGGAGATAACTTTGATTTTGTTTGTATTTTCTTTCTTTTTTTCTGACAGTTCTTCAATTTGAAGAATGTTTTAGTCGTGGTATATATTTATTGCATGAATTTTTTTCTGTCACTTGTGCCACATTCTAATCGTTAAAAAAATGACCATCTGGTACCCCTGACAGGAAAGCATTTTATACTGTGTTTATATATACACCAATTACATTTCAACATATGCATGATGTCTTGTAAGGAAGTCAAATTTCATATGTATCTGTTCCTGCAAATATATAGTCTCTAACATTGTTTCCAGTTTATAATACATATATTTCTCACATCCAGATAGTTAAATTTTCACATTTTAAAGTTTGAGGTTTACCCAAGAACTTTAAAATGTGAAAATTTAACTATCAAGATGTGAGAAATTATCGTAATAAACCGAAAAACAATGTTAGAGATTGTTTCTCTAGTTTCTACTCAATTTATTTGAAGTAAAGCAATCTCTGTAGTCTCCAGTCTGAAGTATGCCGCCATTTTGTTGCTATCATCGTTGCTATGTGTATCATTGTGCCATTCATTGAAAGGGGTGTTGAATATAATATTTTTGATAAAAATGTCATATTATCAATAAATTGAGTTCTCTTAGTCATAAAAATGCAAAAACCGTTTTGCAGGACAATGATGCAGGTGTTAATTTCATCAACATCCGGTTGCACTATTTCTAGAAACTGACACGAGACATTTACATGATTGACCAATCGCCAATTGAGATCAAATAATTCCAATGTTGATTATCATTTCGATAAGCAACTAGTCAGGAGGTGTTTATTTTTGCTAGAAATTAGACAAAAAATATTTCATATGGCCAACTATGACACTAATGCAGGTTTACTGCAATTCTCAAATTTTGTTGTGTAATAATGTATCTTTAGCATGAGAACAAAATTATACTAAATATGGAATATAGGACATTTTGTTTTTGATACGGACTTTATCACTGCCAGTATCAAGTGAGCCCGCTAGGGCGAGCTTGATGCGTTACGCCGTGATAAAGTCCGTATCAAAAACAAAATGTCCTATGTTTCTTTTATCGGTAATTCACAAAATGATAAATAGAACGCTACAAGAAATTGAAATAAGTTGAAATTTGTATTCAATCACAGCCAATTTATTGTTTATTGCAATAATTTATATGCATTCTTCATTCAACGTATTACGCGTATGAACACGACATATAGTACCAAACATGACGTCAGCATAGCAACCCGCGTGTGACGTCTTCACAGTGACCCGTTATTTTCTATCTCAAGGCCTGTTCAGTGATACCGAGAATACCAGGCAATGCAGATCAAAGGAAATCCATACAAATTACCGATAAACAAGAATAGGGAGCAGTCAGAAAGGATAGCTAATCCCCTGGCCAAAATTATAAACTAGGAAAGTTTTAGACTACACACTAATTAACTGTAATAGTACTACACCTGAATATGAACTGAAGCTGTCAAAAATAGCTAAAATCTTACATAAATGCATTGTTGTAGATTTCTTAACTATTATAGGAATAAATTTGAAAACGAAATGAAATAGGGTAAATGTCACGGAATCAACATCCGATCTCCAGTTTAAAAACAAAGCATAAAAATTTATTTTTGAAGCACCCATAAAAAAGTATTTTTGTTGAGTTTATTGATGTGTAAACGTTGCGGACTCACTCACAAACTGAATAAAGTTCAAAGGGCTTTATATAAAGTTTGTGAGTGAAAGGCTGTGTTTACACATCAATAAACTCCTGAAAAATTACTTTTACTTCTTATAACTCAAATCATTTGAACTTAAAA
>MJUU01030989.1:83957-94292 GCA_002080025.1 Modiolus philippinarum
TAAAAACAGGAAAAAATTTTCAAAATAATTCCAAAAAGGGAGGTGCACATCTACAATATATATAGAAACATTTTGTGAAGTTTCAAAATTGTAGGTTGAAAACTGTAGGAGGAGTTGATTTCACAAAATAGGTACCCTTTGTTGAAAATGTCGATAAAAAATGACTAAGTTCCAAAGTCCGTAAAAACAGGAAAAAATTTTCAAAATAACTCCAAAAAGGGAGGTGCACATCTACAATATATATAGAAACATTTTGTGAAGTTTCAAAATTGTAGGTTGAAAACTGTAGGAGGAGTTGATTTCACAAAATAGGTACCCTTTGTTGAAAATGTCGATAAAAAATGACTAAGTTCCAAAGTCCGTAAAAACAGGAAAAAATTTTCAAAATAATTCAAAAAAAGAAGGTGCACATCTACAATATATATAGAAACATTTTGTGAAGTTTCAAAAATGTAGGTTGAAAACTGTAGGAGGAGTTGATTTCACAAAATCAGTATCCCATTTTCCCCGCCCGCCCGACATTCACCATACTATAACCCGGATTTGAGAGTTTCAGGAAATTTACCGAAATTGGAACCATATTTTTATTCTTAAGTTTCAGAATTATGTCTGGTATGAGAAATTGCTAAAATATTTGATTGTATTCAAAAATTTCAAAAAGTGTTAAGTCTTGGACATTTTCAGGAAATTTACCAAAGTTGGAACCAGAATAAAATCCTGAAAGTTTAGCTTATCTATACACTACATGCAACAATTCTATGTCAAAATTAAATTTCCTACGTTCCAATTTGTTTAAACTTTGTTGATATTATGGACCAAAGTGCAAAATTTTGTAAAATTCATTGATGCGGAAAATATAGGTCAAGGTGACATAATTCTGGAATGGATGTTGGTAACTACTAAAGATGTAACCACCTACCAATCATCAAATGTCTGTGGCATGTAGGTGTTGAGATATAATGGAAACAAAACAAAAAAATTATTGAAAAAAATTAAGTCCAACAAATGGAAAAATATGGAAGAATTGGAATTATTTTTTTCAAAACTATACTTGGGATTCAATAATGAAGTTGTACTGAATATTGTGTCAAAAATTCATTGCTATTGAGCAAGATTTCAGAAAGTTATTGAAGTTCAAAAAAGTTTAACATTTGGTTTTAACCAAATGTTGACGACGACGCCGACGACGCCAACGACGGAATCAATGGTCGCTATGTCTCGCAGGCGAGACAAAAACTAAATCCTGTTAACAGAGAAATTTTCGCGGAGGTTTTATATTTGTGATTTTTGCATTTGGAATGGAAGCGCGAATATACTTGTCTATTACTTGTGTCAATAGTCAACAATTTTGATGCACAAATACAAAACTGCGTAAACAAAAATCCTGTCAATTTATCACAAAATAAAAATGGAGCGGACATTTCCTGGTTTACAGCACTGTAATTAAGGTAATTTTGAATATCTGCCTTGCTCATGATTATCTATCAAAACATTAAAATGACTCTTGAAACAAGTGATAAACTGACAACAATCATTTGGTATGATCTTTCAAATATACATGTAAGTAAAGTAAATAATCTTTATTCAGTTAGAATGCAGAACATTAATACATTGTAGTATCACTTATCAAACATTATGATTATCAACAAATATTCATAGAATGATAAAACAGTTCATTAACTGATGAACAGGTGTGTTACGGCAAAGCACACATGTGAGTTTTTGAGCTTTTGGTGAAAAGATGAGTATTTTTATAATGATATTTGGATTCATTGTTCTTTTGATTTTCTGAATTCTATTTTTTTTTTTTTTAACAATCTAATTTGATTTTAAGATGTAATTGTTATATGAATTATTTTTCATGTGAATTAGGAATGAAATTTACGTATTTTTTGATTTTGTTAATAAGTGATAATAAGGACATAATAACATAATCACTACTATCTACATGTTTATAATAACATAATCACTACTATCTACATGTATATAATAACATAATCACTACTATCTACATGTATATAATAATAAGATGTACATTTAATGGAACCATATAAGTATTCTTTTCGCAGGTCGAAAATTCTGCGGCTAATATCAAAATTGATTGATTTTACTTTCACGGGACAGAAATATTTGCCATTGCTTATCATTTCCTGTATAAAGTCTCATATAAATTATTTTTCACGGTATGCATTACTGTATAAAGTCTCATATAAATTATTTTTCACGGTCTGCAATTTTCGCGACATCAGAATAACCGCATATAAAGCGAAATTAACTCCTTGGGAAAATAACCACTGATACTTTATCATAACAAAATATCAAATTCTCATTTTGACTAGAATATATTCATGGCTGTAACCATGATCTCACAATTTAAGGTCAATACTAGTAAATAAACGATACAGCAGCAGAAATAGCCCTGGACAATTCCTTGATATTTTATAAAGCAATTTAATTTTATTGTTTTATTGTCTTCCCCTTAAGCAAGAGATAGTAATAGCTTTGGCAGGGACAATAACTACGAACATGTAATAGCTTATAGCTTTTGTTTTATTGTCTTGTCTGTGAATAAGAGATAGTACCAGCTATGACAAGTACAATGGTGCAAATGAAGAAGCTGAAATTCTTACAAGTAAGCAAGAGGGCAGCAGTTTAAACTTAGGATAATTCCTGCATAAAATATCAATTTTTTGGTTCAAATTTTATATTCTTACCAGTAAGCAAGAGCTTTGACAGATTTGATGAAACAGCTTTATATTGTCTCATATGTATAATAGTAGAGACAGCAGTGGTTTTTGTGGTAACAATTCTGGGAGGACAAAGTTTTTTGTGTGTGTTTTATTGCCTTACTCGTAAGCAGGGATGAACCTACTCAAGGGCTCAGTAGCCCTCTGCACCCAAGATTTTTAGGCTACTAAATATTTTGAATAAGTAGCCCCACTGGCTACCAAAATTTCTGATATTTATTATTAAACACAAAGTACTGTGCTAGTAGAATATACAGTTGGACTACTAACTACTATTTGTCTTGGCCAAGCTGGCCAGATAGACTCCAACATAAAAGTACTTACCTGTGTATGTAGGACACAGCATCAAATTGCAGTTTCTAAATTAGATTTTTGTCTACCTTCCTCAATAGCTTTTGTTCCTGTTTTATTGTCTTACCTGTAAGCAAGATACAGCAGCAGCTTTGGCTCGTGACAACTCCTGGATAAGATTTTCTTTCTCTTCCTCGATAGCTTTCTCAGCCTGTTTTATTCTGTCTTCAGACTCTGCCATTAACTGCTTTCTTTCTTCCTTCAACTTTTTAATTATCTCCCTTGATTTATCTAATGTTTCATGACCTAAAAGTACAGGTAAGCTATCATTTTATACAGTTTCTACTCATATACGTAATTCCATATCTGATATGCCTTTGCTCTTAACCCTACTTCAAAATTTAAACTCAACTCAATTTTTAAAGTTTTACTTCAGAAGTCCCTTCTTATATAACTCTGTCACAGGAAAGTTTTACAGGTTATGTCTTCCTTTCAGAGATAAGAAGACAACTAAACTATTTTTATGAGGTTTAAAAGTTTTCTTTTTTTTTTTTTAAACAATAACAAATATGAGAGGAACAAAATGTGTTTGTGACACACTATGCCCCCCGTAGCAACCATGTCAACAATACAAAATTAAGGCTAAAATTGCAATCACTAGAAATTAAGGTTAAGTAAACATTTAACTAAGCTCTATTAGATCTATTCATATATAGAATATCAAGCCTCTTGCAATCGTAATTAACGAGCTAAAAGCAAAATCTAGATTTTGACCTTTTGACCTCTATGCCCTTGACCTTAATAAAATTTGCATAATGGTGTTCAGCTTTATATAATCAATATACAAGTCAAATATGAAGGTCCTATCACATCTGGTTGAAAAGATATAGGCAATTTTAAAAGTTTTCAAATTTGCACACAGTGACCTTGACCTTACCTTAGTGAAATTTGCATAATGGTGTTCAGCTTCACATGATCAATACACATACCAAACTTGAAGTTCTTATCACATCTGGTTGAAAACATATAGGCAATGATAAAGTTTTTGTTTAAGTTTTTTTAATTTGCATTCAGTGACCTTGACCTTTGACCTTACCAATTTTTTTTCTGGTGAAATTGTATTCAGCTTCATTAGATCTATTCACATATAGAATATCAAGCCTCTAGCAATTGTAATTAATGAGCTATAGCAAAATCTAGATTTTGACCTTTTGACCTCTGTGACATTGACTTTTGACCCGACCTTAGTAAAATTTGCATAATTGTATTCAGCTTCACATGATCAATACACATACCAAATATGAAGGTCCTATCACATCTGGTTGAAAAAATATGGGCAATGTTAAAGTTTTTGTTAAAGTTTTCAAATTTGCTCTAAGTGACCTTGACCTTTGACCTCACCAATTTTTTTTCTGGTGAAATTTTATTCAGCTTCATTAGATCTATTCATATATAGAATATCAAGCCCCCACTAGCAATTGTAATGAATGAGCTATAGGAAAATCTCGATTTTGACCTTTTGACCTCTGTGACCTTGACCTTTGACCTGACCTTAGTAAAATTTGCATAATGGTGTTCAGCTTCACATGATCAATACACATACCAAATATGAAGGTCCTATTGCATCTGGTTGAAAAAAATATAGTCAATGTTAAATTTTTTGTTAAAGTTTTCAAAATCTAATTTGACCTTAGTGAAATTTGCATATTGGTGTTTAGTTTCACATGATCAATACACATACTAAATATGAAGGTCCTGTCATATCTGGTTTAAAAGTTATGAGCCAAGTTGTGGACAGACAGACGAACAGACAGACAGACATGGCAAAATCAATGTGCCCCAAATCTAAAGATCTGGAGGCATCAAAATGCAAATGGACGAGATAAAGAATACAATACAGCTCTAGATCTACTAAATTGAAATACTGTGGAAGTACTATTGTTCGTGGGGTTATAATTTTTGTGGATTTCGTGGTTTGCTCAAACCACAAAATTAAGTTCCCAACGAAATGCATTTTTTGCATAGAGTCTTAAGGTGTGGAATTTGAAACCACGAATTTAAGAACCCATGAAATAGTGATATTTCTGAAACCACGAAAATTGATGTCCATGAATACTGTATTTCGTTGAATATAAAATGCAGGATTTTACATCAAAATGTCTTTTTGCAGAAGGGGGTGCATTTTGAAGGCAAGATAGTAAGATGAAAATAATACCAAAATTATGGGAAATTGTGCCATGAACACTTACCTGCTAATCACGATCTTTCTCCTGCATTTTATATATATAAACTAGATTTTTCTCCAGGATTTAAGCTAAGAAAGGGGGTGCGTTTTATATTCCAATGCGTTTTATATTCAACCAAAAATGGTAAAAGTACTTCCACAGTATAGTTTCTCCTGATAAATTCTGTCTTGCAATACTCAATCAGTCATTTAAGTTGTAAAAATACTATTAAAGCAAAATTCTGTTTAAGTTTCATCAATTTCCTCATGTTTTGCTCAGACATGAATGTAATTAACAGCAGGAAGTTTGCTGGTGTTTTCACCGACAATTGCTGGTGTTTACACTGTGAAATATGTCAGACCTGAGTGTTTTGTAACTGAAACACTCTGTGTGTACTGTAGGTAAAGGTCTGAACAAAATTGTTGACAACTACTGCTCTGTTCAAACAACAACTCACTGTTCATCAGAGAAACTCACTTGATTTTTCTAACTTCTCCACTTTCTCTACATAGATTTTATTCTCCTCTTGTAGGGTTGCACACTGTTGTCTGATGTCACGAAGTTCTTGATCTTTCAATTCCATTTCTTCATGAACCTGTTTTTTCACTTCTGCAATTGCTATTTCACGATCTACCTCCAGTTGTTCAATCACTTTTCTTGCTTCCTTCATCTGATTCTGCAGTTTAACCAATGTGTCGGGTGTGGCAGATGACTAAAATAAAAGATACAAAAGTATTCATTTCTACATGTTTATATGGAAGGTTATAAACATGCTACGAAGGGTACACCACACCTATGGGAAATGTCAGCCTAATGTTTTACTATATATTGACAGGTGAGAAGTAAAAGATTCTTGATGATCTAATTGTTCAATTGCTAATATCTAGAGTGTCTAAATGTGTGGGTGAAATGTGTTTCCTCTGTAAATGGTTCTTGTGTGAGACGACCAAGTTGAGATAAGCTCACGTGCACTCGTCTTAACTTTGTAAACGGCCAAACAGAACTGTTTATTTTTATGTATCAATGGCAGTATCCATGATGAAACATCAACAAAAAAAATGTGACGTCACAGTGAAAAGTATGTCAAAAGGGGCGGGGACTTTGTTTCTCTATTAAAAGTTCCAGGACAATGAAAATCATATTTTACGGAAGAAATAGTAATTGACATTCGATCAAAATCAAAGATCAGTTTATCTTTCACTCATTAAAGAAATTCTTCATCTTATTCTCTTGTTTTGCTGCACTCCACTCAGGAAGATGTAATTTTTTACAGTCATGAAAGATAAACCGATCCTTGATCTGCTCTCATAAAAGAATCTATTAATCTCTAATTCTTATGCTGTTTATATCAATTTCATTTCTTGGGAGATCAAAATGTTCTCCCACAAGAGAGAATGAGTGATCTGGCAATTTCATTGGCTGTTGAAAAGGTCACTAACATATCTTCAAATAGATTATTGATCTTTAATTCCCTATGAACATTTTGTTTTAATGAATTGCCATGTCAATGTCAATTTAATTCCATCGCATAGGTGTTTATTAAAGAGGCCCTAAACAGGTTGAAATCTCAAAATCACGAAAAATGTCTTACATCAGAATTAGGGAAATAAAATCTATCATTAACAAGCCCTTGGTTACCCAAGTTCTGAAGTCTAAAGGGTTAAACATAAAGGTTCTCCCTAAAGCTGGAACTTTAATTGATTAACCCTTTTGACAGTAGAACTAAGATAACCTATTAGCTTGAAAGGATAGATACTATATGTCACTAAAACTGGTCACTACCTTTAACTTGTCCAGTTCTGCATTTTTTTCTTGTAACTGTTTGTTGAGATGTTCTTTCTCTTCTGTGATCTGGGAATATTTCTCTTTGTTAGCTTTGATAGTATCTTTACATCTACTCAGTAGTCCTTCTAGTCTTTTCACCTAAAAGAGAAAATCAAAGTACTATTTTCAGTAAAAATAATTGGAAATAAATCATTAATAAATTATTTTCAAATTGTATATATGTAATTTAGTAACAAGATCTTTTTTTATAATGCATTTCATAAATTGAAAATAAAATATGGTTTTCAAATTTGATAACAACCGACCCTTTCATGATAACTGCGGTCCTGAATTTTGCACATGCACTCATATGCCTTCGAGTGGGTAAAATGCAATGTCATAGTATACATGACGTCTTGATTAATTGTCCTACGACATCATTTTGGGGGACCTGTTTTTATTTTCCACACAAAATCACAGGACCACATTTATTGTGAAAGGGTCTTTTCATTTTTAAAAACTAATTTGGTTGTGATTTATCTATACCTACATTAAGGTAGTTGGGGTATCTAAAACTGAGAATATAAATTAGAACAAGAGTTGTCAGAAGACAACATAGCTCGCCGGGGATTCCAGTAACCTCAATGCACAATAAATTCGAAAGAAAGCTTTCTTCACAAAAAGTCACATATGAAATATAAACACCCTATCACAAAACAACTTAATTCTAGAAACAAAATTGAAGTTTTTAAAAAATTGCCCTCAGGGCAAGGTCAAGGTCAAAATGTCTATAAATATGGTACCATTAAAAAGCTCTCATCAAAAGAACGTCACATAACAAATATGAACACCCTACCACTAAAAATCTTAATTCTAGAAGCAAAGTTAAAGTTTTTAAAAAAATTGCCCTCAGGGCAAGGTCAAGGTCAACATGTCTAAAAGTATGGTACCAGAAGAAAGCTGTCATCATAAGGAAGTTACATACCAAATATGAATACCCTACCACTAAAAGCCTACCTTCTAGAGGCAAGGTTAAAGTTTTTCAAAAATTGCCCTCAGGGCAAGGTCAAGGTCAAAATGTCTACAAATATGGTACCATTAGAAAGCTCTCATCATAAGCAAGTCATATACCAAATATGAACACCCTACCACTAAAAGCCTACTTTCTAGAGGCAAGGTTAAAGTTTTTCAAAAATTGCCCTCAGGGAAAGTCAAGGACAAAATGTCTACAAATATGGTACCACTAGAAAGCTCTCATCATAAGGAAGTCACATACCAAATATGAACACCCTACTACTAAAAGCCTACCTTCTAGAGGCAAGGTTATAAAGTTTTTCAAAAATTGCCCTCAGGGAAAGGTCAAGGTCAAAATGTCTACAAATATGGTACCGCTAGAAAGCTCTCATCATAAGCAAGTCACATACCAAATATGAACACCCTACCACTAAAAGCCTGCCTTCTAGAGGCAAGGTTAAAGTTTTTTATATATTGCCCTAGGGGCAAGGTCAAGGTCAAAATGTCTACAAATATGGTGCCAAAAGAAAGCTCTCGTTGCAAGGAAGCTACACACTAAATATCTACATCCCAACTCTTAAGGTCTCCATTTCACAAGCAAGGTTAAAGTTTTTGCTGACGACGCGGATGCCGACGCCGACGCCGGGGGTATGACAATAGCCCTCCGGACATTCGTCCCGGCGAGCTAAAAATTAACTGTTTTGTTTTTAGTACCCCAAACCACCTAAAGTTGAAAACAATTTATTTAACTTTGTTGGTATATTTGTTTAACATTTTCTTCATTTTTGATTTCATTACAGTTTATTAA
The DNA here is from genome assembly GCA_002080025.1 of Modiolus philippinarum. NCBI lineage: Eukaryota > Metazoa > Mollusca > Bivalvia > Mytilida > Modiolidae > Modiolus > Modiolus philippinarum. The sequence goes on from MJUU01030989.1 coordinate 92,807, forward strand.
ACAATGTTGAAGTGTTTAAGCATGCTAATTTTCATACTTTCTGCATTGCAGCCAGATTTGTGTGTACATACAAGTTGAACAGTTATAAAAGTTTATGAAATGCACTGACTATTGTAAATCAAGGATGAAGTCTGGCTAGTGGAAATCTCTGTAGATAGCAAAATTGTTGAACTATATCTTGTTAATTTTACCTCTTCAAAGTGAATTAAAGTATTGCTAGTTTAAAGTGAGAAATACTTAAGATAGCTATAAACATTATGAATTTGCTTTAGAATGATAATTTGAATTTCACTTTATATCGTTGTTTCAAACTGCATACTACAATTTTTCAGAAAAACAAATATCATGTTGTCAAAGAATTTGTGTTTTATTGATAGAATATTTTTATATGGTCACAGAGTTCCCTTGTGTGGTATATATCCATGAATAGTGGTTCATTCTTCAAATCACTCCCAAAATCCTAATTTTTATCAGCAACATCCCTATTTTGATGGCATGTTTTATCAAGAAAAATAGTAATGGTGCATTACATGATACCCCGCAACGTTTCACAAAATTTCAAAGTTTAAAGAGGCATAACTCTAGATCCCTGTGTATTTCTGAACCCAAAATTATACTTGGCCTGTGTTTTATGGTAAACAATTTACATACCAAAATAGAAGACAGTATGTTATTTCATTCACAGGTTATCAGTCGGGAACCCTATAATTTGCAAAATTTCTAAGTTTCAAGGGACATAACTCCAGAACCCCTTGGACCTCTGAACCCAAATTCGAACTTGGCCTGTGTTTTGTTATTAACAAGTTACATACCAAGTTTGAAGACAATATATCATTTCATTCAAAAGTTATCAGTCGGAAACCCTAAAACTTGCAAAATTTCAAAGTTTAAAGGGGCATAACTCCAGATCCCCTTGGACCTCTGAACCCTAAATCAAACTTGGCCTGTGTTTTGTAGTTAACAAGTTACATACCAAGTTTGAAGACAAAATATTATTTCATTCACAAGTTATCAATCGGAAACCCTAAAATTTGCAAAATTTTGAAGTTTAAAGGGTCATAACTCCAGAACCCCTTGGACCTCTGAACCCCAAATCGAACTTGGCCTGAGTTTTGTGGTAAACAAGTCACATGCCAAGTTTGAAGACCTTATGTTATTTCGTTCACAAGTTATCAGTCGGTAACCTTCGGGGGACGGACGGACGGACGGACACCACATAATACCTCGCCACTTCATGTGGCGGGGTATAAAAATCAATTTTTAGCAAGCCTTTACTATATTCAACTATTTATATCAGAATGAATTTGGTGACCCTATATAAAATTTACATCATTAAAACAGAAATTTCATTGTTTTAAGATAATACATTTTGGCAGAAAAATTGTAGGATACGTCTTGATAATAGCACTTTTTAAAGAAGATTATTGTACGATTTTTTTAAATGTTTTACATAGATTTTTTATTAATACAACGTAACTGGTTGACA
>MJUU01030990.1:0-11553 GCA_002080025.1 Modiolus philippinarum
ATGATTGAAAAGGCAGGTTTTCATTATGCGATTGAAACTTATTCTTTTTCAAATGAAAAAAAATATTCATTTTCCTGGAATATTTAACATTATCATATCCTTTCGAGGAAGTTTTATATGTTGCGTTATAACTTTTTATAAATCTGAACATAAACATGTTTGAAAAGTCAGGTTTTCATTATGCGGTTGAAATTTATTGTTTACAAATGACCAAAATAATTCATTTTTAAGGATATTTTATTTTATCACATCTTTTTGAAGAAGTTAAATATGTCAGGGTGTAACTTTTTTTTAAATCTCCACATAAATATGTTTGAAAAATCAGGCTTTTTTCATACAGTTGAACATATTCTTTACAAATGACCAAAAATATTCATTTTTCTAAAATATTTTACATTATCATATCCTTTGGAAGAAGTTTAATATGTCAGGATGTAACTTTTTATAAATCTTTACATAAATATGTTTGAAAAGTCAGGCTTTTTTCATGCAGTTGAACATATTCCTTACAAATGCCAAAAAATATTCATTTTTTAAAAATATTTTACATTTTCATATCCTTTCGAAGAAGTTTTAAATGTCGCGATATAGCTTTATATGAATCTTAACATAAATATGATTGAAAAGGCAGGTTTTCATTATGCGATTGAAACTTATTCTTTTCAAATGAAAAAAAAATTATTCATTTTCCTGGAATATTTAACATTATCATATCCTTTCGAGGAAGTTTTATATGTTGCGTTATAACTTTTTATGAATCTGAACATAAAGATGTTTGAAAAGTCAGGTTTTCATTATGCGGTTGAAATTTATTGTTTACAAATGACCAAAATAATTCATTTTTAAGAATATTTTATTTTATCACATCTTTCTGAAGAAGTTAAATATGTCCGGATGTAACTTTTTTTTTAAATCTCCACATAAATATGTTTAAAAATCAGGCTTTTTTCATACAGTTGAACATATTCTTTACAAATGACCAAAAATATTCATTTTTCTAAAATATTTTACATTATCATATCCTTTCGAAGAAGTTTTATATGTCACGATATAGCTTTTTATGAATCTTAACATAAATATGATTGAAAAGTCAAGTTTTCATTATGCGGTTGAAACTTATTCTTTTCAAATGACCAAAATATTCATTTTCTGGAATATTTTATATTATCATATCCTTTCGAGGAAGTTTTATATCTTGCGATAAAGATTTTTATGATTCTTAACATAGATATGTTTGAAAGGTGAGGTTTTCATTATGCGGTTGAAACTTATTGTTTACAAATGACCGAAATAATTCATATTTAAGAATATTTTACTTTATCATATAGTTTCAAGGAAGTTTTATAAATTACTATTTAGCTTTTTATGAATCTTTGCATAGATAGTTTCGAAAAGTCAGGTTTTCATTATGTGGTTTAAACTAATTCTTTACAATTGACCAAAATAATTCTTTTTTCTAAAATTAATGGCATTATTATATCCTTTCCAAGAAGTTTTATATGTCCCGACATAGCTTTTTATGACTCTCAACATAGATATGTTTGAAAAGTGAGGTTTTCATTATGTGGTGGAAACTTATATTCTTTCCTAATGACCAAAATATTCATTTTTTAAAATATTTTACATTATCATATCCTTTAGAAGAAGTTTTATAGGTCGCGATAAAGTTTTTTATGAATCTTAACATAAATATGTTTGAAAAGTCAGGCTTTGATTATATTGTTGAAACTTCTTCTTTACAAATGACAAAAATTATTCATTTTTTCTAAGATATTTACATTATTATTCCTTTCAAAGAATTTGTATATGTTGCGATATAGCTTTTTATGAATCTTGACATAACTATTGTTTGAAAAGTGAGGTTTTCATTGTGCAGTTGAAACTTTTCTTTAAAATGGACCAAAATTATTCATTTTTCTAAAATATTTAAAATTATCATACCCTTTTGAAGAAGTTTTATATGTTGCAATATAGCTTTTTAGCTCACCTGGGATAAAAGGCCATGTGAGCTTTTGTCATCACTTTGCGTCCGTCGTCTGTCGTCCGTCTGATCGTCAACAATTTCAAAAGTCTTCTCCTCTGAAACTGATGGGCGAATTATAACCAAACTTAGCCTAGATCATCACCAGGGTATGCAATTTAAAAATTGTGTTCGATTAGTCCGTTGATTAAACAAGATGGCCGCTGTTACTAAAAATAGAACATGGGGTTAATTGCTGTTTTTTGCAAATAACTCGAAAAGCGTTATAGATTTCAAAATCTGACAAATTGAAAATGATTAGCATGGCAAGACCTACCTGTCCTACAATTTTGAAGAAAATCCGAAAACCCGTCTTGGAGTTATTGCCCTTTTTCCGTAAAATTTTTAAAATTTTTACTTTATTAATTATTTATCAGAAAAACTATAAGCGATAGAAGTCAACTTTAAATTGCAAAAATGTTCAGCATGTCAAGATCTACCCACCCTGAAGTTTTTAAGATAATCCAAAAACCCTTACAAACTTATTTTAATGGGGTCTAATAGTAGACTATGTTCCGCGTGACAGCCTGGCTTCTTGTGTGAGATACGGACCTGCTGGATACCTTTTTTGAAAGATGCAAACTTTAATTTAGTGGGTAGTTTCTGAGATCTTTGAATGTGTCTCACTTAGGGTGCAATATAAAAATTATGTTTCTGACTGGTGGTAATCATGAATGACGTACGGACCTGTTGGATACGGTTTTTGGATACATCGGCAAACGAATACCGAAGCAAGAACGACAAAAGGTGAAATTAAAAAATCATAAATCCAAAATCACGGCAATTCACAGCAACACGAATTGAGACAGTATTACAAAGACATAACAAACAAACAAAAATTAATCCATGAAGGTCAATGTAAAATTATTCCCCTTCCTGGTTTTTGGACAAAAATATATTCTTTCATGCACATATCTATATAAGCATCATTTCTTAATGTAATGTTTTATAAAAAAAAAAAAAACCTTCCCATGGTTGAAACTTAAAAGAATTGTTAACAGACAGATAGACAGGGCGATTCTTATATATCCTCAATTCATGAAATATCTTATTGAGTACTGACTCTGTAACATGGGAGAAATGTCTATTATACTCTCTTTATTTAATTATATTTTTACGACAATGTGACCTTAGACATTGTAATCCTATAATCCTCTGATAAGTTAGTGTTACTAATTTTAGTTTAGCTCTGACACAAGGCACCGAAACTATCTATACTCTGACACTGTCCAGAACAGTCGACAAATATAGTTTCTACAACAAGAACTAAGTTGATTATGAAATTTCTCACATCAAGTTTTATCAATTTTGCAAATGTGTGAAAACGAGGATTGCTAAGTTTTTAAACATTTGAAAACTTATTTAACTAGACGTGATAATTTCATAATTAACGTATTTAAGGTGTAGAAAATGTTTCTCTAATGAAATAATGTAAAATGTCAAAAATTATGTTCTGAATTATAATATATTTGGAGGGAAAGTTCACACGAATTGTTCTCGCACTAGAGACGAGAACTATTTTTATCACAACAATCAGGCAATGGTTAAATTTGCTAGAAATTAGAGAAATATACATCTTAATATGGGGTAATGCAAAACACTGTTGAGAGGAGAATTTTGGCTACGGAAGGAGATGTAGACTGCAGTCTGCTAGATACCTAAACAGATTTCATCAATAAACATATTTGACTTAATGGTCTTCCAAATGTTTAGATTTTTTCTGCACTGAAGAGACATGTTGTCGAAATGCTCATATGCAGAATTTAAATTCACAGTAACTTCGGTATTTAGTTATTTCTTACCACGGGGTCGATGCCACTGCTGGTGGACTGTTAGTCCCCGAGGGTATTCACCAGCCCAGTAGTCAGTACTTCGGTGCTGACTCAAAAACCGATTTTATTTGGAACCTTGCAATATCTAAATTTTGTAAATTTTGTTGAAAACTAAGGAGTATCTCCCTCATGCAAAGCTCTGTCCATAGCTGAATTTGGCTTTACATTTAGATCATATTGGTTATTTATTCTCTATCAGTTTTTACACATATTTGACTTAATGGTCTTCCAAATGTTTAGATTTTATCTGCACTGAAGAGACATCAGTTGTCGAAATGCTCATATGCAGAATTTAAATTCACAGTAACATCGGTATTTACTTATTTCTTACCACTGGGTCGATGACACTGCTGGTGGACTGTTAGTCCCCGAGGGCATTCACCAGCCCAGTAGTCAGTACTTCGGTGCTGACCCGAAAACCGATTTTATTTGGAACCTTGCAATATCTAAATTTTGTAAATTTTGTTGAAAACTAAGGAGTATCTCCCTCATGCAAAGCTCTGTCCTTAGCTGAATTTGGCTTTACATTTAAACCATATTGGTTATTTGTTCTCTTTCAGTTTTTACACATATTTGATTTAATGGTCTTCTAAATGTTTAGATTTTATCTGCACTGAAGAGACATAAGCTGTCGAAATGCTCATATGGAGAATTTAAATTCACAGTAACCTCGGTATTTAGTTATTTCTTACCACGGGGTCGATGCCACTGCTGGTGGACTGTTAGTCCCCGAGGGTATTCACCAGCCCAGTAGTCAGTACTTCCGTGCTGACTCAAAAACCGATTTTATTTGGAACCTTGCAATATCTAAATTTTGTAAATTTTGTTGAAAACTAAGGAGTATCTCCCTCATGCAAAGCTCTGTCCATAGCTGAATTTGGCTTTACATTTAGATAATATTGGTTATTTGTTCTCTATCAGTTTTTACACATATTTGACTTAATGGTCTTCCAAATGTTTAGATTTTATCTGCACTGAAGAGACATCAGTTCTCGAAATGCTCATATGCAGAATTTAAATTCACAGTAACTTCGGTATTTAGTCATTTCTTACCACTGGGTTGATGCCACTACTGGTGAACTGTTACTCCCCCGAGGGTATTCACCAGCCCAGTAGTCAGTACTTCGGTGCTGACCCGAAAACCGATTTTATTTGGAACCTTGCAATATCTTAATTTTGTAAATTTTTTTGAAAACTAAGGAGTATCTCCCTCATGCAAAGCTCTGTCCTTAGCTGAATTTGACTTTACATTTAGATCATATTGGTTATTTGTTCTCTATCAGTTTTTACACATATTTGCCTTAATGGTCTTCCAAATGTTTAGATTTTTTCTGCACTGAAGAGACATAAAGTGTCGAAATGCTCATATGCAGAATTTAAATTCACAGTAACTTCGGTATTTAGTTATTTCAAAACAGCAATTTCATTCAAATTATATTAAATGGTTCTCATGCCATTTTGCATTGAAACTGATAAAGAATGAATTCAAGGTGATTTCTTTAATCTTTTCAAATGCAAAAAATATATGAGGCAGCTTTTTCCATCTTAGAACCATTATAAATGTAGTGAGGGGGGGTGATTTTTTTTCTTCTTCATTTTACTAAAATTGCAATGAATATGGTCAATGATTGGCCTTTTCCAAGCTTCTGACTAGATGAAGGAGGGCCTGAGAGCCAACAGATGGTATCCAAGGTGTCCGCCATACGTGAACTCAGTTACAACATCATGATGCCTTTGCTTTTGTGACGCAATATTGAATGTACTACAACTTGCCGAAATATGCATTGATGAATTTACATACAAGAACTTGGAAATGGTCTTTTTAACTTTCATGGCTTAAAAAAACATAACACTGAGTAACTAAATTATGTTTTAATAAATTATTGTTTTATATTACAAATCACTCATTAAACCAGATGTATGCATTGGTGAAATAAGCAATTAACACATTATGGGAGGATGTTAACAAACAGGTATTAATTCCAAAATTTTTCATAGTGATGTTGGAAAATTTTGAAGACTCAGATTGAAATGGTGTACTCAAAATTTTTGTATTTACACATCACTTGCATTTTCAATGAAATAAAAACATGGCAACAATTTTTAAATTTACAGTCCATCTAACAGTTTAACATTGTCTATGAAATTATAGCAATTTTCATATAAATCGAATATATTTATTTAATAAAGATTTACATGTATTGAGTCCGACAGGCACTTTTTTAAAGACGTCAGACAATTTTCAACTGACAATATTTCATTTAACATATTTTGCTATAGATTTCCTATCGCAAAAAATATAGTATTTTAAGGAACATCCCATACTGGTTTTATCACATAACATTTCCTGATATTACTGAAAATACACAACCAAATAAATACAAGTATGCTATGTTAAATTCAAATATCAAATTCTAAATTTATGAAAAATCTTATTGCATATGTTTTTCTGAACTGACCAAATCAGGCTGTGCAGTTATTACTTACATTGTATGTCTTTCTGTCTTGAATACATGTAGTCACGCCATTCATGCCATCAAAAATAGTGCCATAATTATCAGGTTTATGAAAGAAAACACAGTCAAATCCATAAATATTTCACTTGTAAATAATATCATGACCACAAAATAGTGTCACTGCAAAACCGTGATATAAATGAAAATTATGCAGATTTGTAAAATTTGGTATCAATAAACTAAAGATGGATAAAACTATGGACCAATTATACATCCCTAGACTTACTTTGAAATATATTTTTCAGGAAAGACTAAGTGAAAAATGTGAACCTGGAAGAAAAACGTGAATATAATTCAAATCCACGCAACAAACTGGAATTTATAGAAGGAATTATAAAAATAATTTTGGCTCACAGTACGGCATAAAACTTGGAACAAAAAACCTGATGTAATGTACTTGCCAAAGCAGAAATGTTTTCTGAAACAACGGCAGTAGAATACCGAAGGAACAAAGGGGTGAAATTCGCAAAAATCGAAGTCCAAAGACAGGGCAAAAACGAGAACACAGAAAACAATGACGCCAGACAGACACAAAGCACAGAACCAGAAACCACAACATTCAGAACAAAGGCACTCACAGTGTGAACTCCAGTGAAACTGAGAGTGACATCAGGTGCTGCGGAAGGGTAAGCATGTCCTGCTCTGTTAACAGCACCCGTCACACTGTGAGCGATTCAATCCGGGAAAATGTCAAAGTCGTTAGTCAAATCCGGGAAGACGTGAATCTAGCTGAAAATATCTACTTTCATTTGGGATACTGACACGTCATATCTTTCAATGATGCTATGGTGACGGCCATAGAATTTCTTGAGGGATGAAATTAACAAAGGTTGAACAAATCCCTGACTAAGCAGCTTTTGGGACAGTATTTTTGCTCTGTTCAAAAAATCACTGTACAAACTACAAGCTCGATAGTAACGAATCAACTATGAAATGTACACTCCATAGGCTGGAGAGGTAGGTATATTGCTGCTAAGAATATTTAAATTATACCAATATGTATTTTTGATTCTGCAATTGCTGAATTTGTAATGTTAATTTTGATTATGAATTACTATGATTAAATGAATTTTATTATTCTACCTACATATACAGCAAAATGATATGATAAGGATAAACTGAACTGCCACTGAGAGACCACTAATCACCATCTAACCAATAAAGTCAAAGACATTTCATGATAAAAAGGGTGCAGAAAAAAACAACAAGGTTTTTCATTCATTACATTACTTTTTTGCATTAATGACATTGTTAAAACGGATATATTTCCTGTGTGTTTTTTTACTTGTTTATCTTTCATATAAAATAAATATCAGATTGATTTTATTTTGTTTTATTTTATTTTTTTAATTTTTTTTTATTTTTTTTTTTTTATTTTTTTTTATATTTCAGAGATATACACTTCAGCTATATGGTACGCTGAAAAATCTATATGTCACCGTTCGATTAAGAGAGATATTTTATATAGTTTACGAAATAGACAATATTTACGGGAAAATGGAGCTAATTCGCTGGAAAGTGTACGCCAATCTATTATAACGTCACAATTAATAGGCCAATTCAGGAATATTCCGGCTTGAAAATCAAGTAAATTCCGCATCCGACTCGTGTTACGCAAATGTGCCAATGACATGCGCCGTGTATTAGTGTCGAACTACCTTAAGTGTGCGAGGTTTGCAAGGCTGGCGCGTCTCTAGGTAAACTCAATTTGCGACAATAAAATCTACGATTTACGTCAGCAAATCTTATCACCAAATTATTATGTCGAAGTATTAATCTGTGATGCTACATAGGCTGACGTCAAAATATTTCAACTTAATAACAAGTATTTCAAAGAAATGTCCCTCCTTTACATACAATTTCATAACTGACCATAATTCGTGAGGAATATTTGAGGAATTAGTAAGAAATTCTAAGGAACTGAAATGGAGCAAATATTCATAACTTGATGACAGATTGTATTAAAAGATTAATGCAGACGTATAACCTGTCAGAGAGTTCGGTAAAATCATGAAATCTTGTTAAGTTCAGTCATGAAAATATCATGTTTTCTGATTCCCGTGGATTTTTCTACTGTGTTTTTGTCACAAATATATACGCATTATAAGTGGGAAAGAAGGCGTTTATTAATTGAAGCTGAAAATAGAACCTTCTAATTATAATTAAACACTTCCTGTAACTGGTAAACAATGTTAAGGAAATCTCACCGTGCTACATAAAAGTTGAACGAAATTATTTTTGGATTATATGGGATATAACTGTGCGAAGAACTTAACAAGAAATTGGGATAATAACAAAAATACCGGACAGAGTTGTCAAGAGCCGAAGTCCATGGGACAAAAAGACAAATTATAGGTGGAAACAACCGGAAAAGTGGTCCTGACTTGGAACAGGTATTTCAAAAGAACAAGGGTTCATTACTTTCCAATGGCTGATATGGAAAATATTGTTTACGTATGAACTGTCAGAATCAGTAATTCCTGATGGACAAGGCCGGAAACTAATGAATTTTTCATAGTTTTCAAATATGTTATATATCACTAAATAATGTTTAATTATACCTAGAAAATATTGCCGGTGTTATTTTGTCATTTTTCCACGCATTTTTCCCCCCATGCTAGATTTTTCCCGGGGGTAAAATTAGAACGATCTCATTTTTCCCAAGGGGAAAATTGAGATCATTATCAGTTTTCCCCCAAGGAAAACTGGCAATATGTAAACGTATTGCCATCTTTCCCCATGCTAGTTTTTCCCCCACAACAAGATTACTTGTCCATTTTTCTATATAGGTTGACCTATCACTCTGTCTGAGCTTAGATTAACAATTTAAAACATCCGTTGTCCGTGTGTCGAGATTACACATAAAAAAAACTTATAGAAAAAATTCACAATTGACTCAGTCCTGTTGCTAACTGAATTTTACTGTTACTATTGTATTTTTTTATTTATCACATTGGCTAGGGGGAGGGTTTGGGCCCAATAAAACTTGTTTAACGCCGCCGCAGCATGTTTGCGCCTGTCCTAAGTCAGGAAATTTATTAAGCCCTTGTCTGTTTTCTAGTTAGTTCACTTTATGTCTATGGGAGTCTAGGATGATGTTTATTTCGATGAACTTGATTACCCTTTATTTAGGGGGCCAACTCCGACCTGCCGTCTGGTGTGGGGTTTCCTCACCGTTCATTGAAGATCTTATGGTGGCTTTGATTTGTTATTACTCGCCTTTGGGTCGTTGTCTCTTTGACACATTCCCCGTTTCCCTTCTTTTTCCTATTATACACCACTCTCCCATTTCGACAATACATTAATGAAATTGCCTTTAGATGGCTTCCTTTTGGATTTAGATTCAAATCCTTATCATATTTGCAACTATATCACTATACTTATCGCCACACACCACAAAGTGACAAATGCACTAAAAATATTTATAATAATTTAAAACAACATGCATCAACGTTAAAACTGACAGGTTTTCTGGCTGGCTTACTTTATAACAAACTTTTATGAAAACTTCCGTCCGACGATCCGTCCGTTTTGCCTGTTGTGCCACAACTTAAGAAATTATTGAGAATCTCTTTATCAATTATCTCTGATCTTGATTTTGCAAAGTTATTTAATATGATTGTCTTTAGATCTGTATACTTTAAGTTGAAATTTCGTCACTTAAATTCTTTAATTTTTCTTTTCCTTTTAGTAAAATTTTATTTCATTTGTGTGTGTAGGGGGGTGTATCTGACTGATTCCACAAAACATTTAGAAAGTGATTTTCATGTTATCAATTATGTTTAGGGGGGAAAATGAGCATCTTTAAAATCGTAAGGGGAAAAATGGCAATGATCTCATTTTTCCCCCGTGTTCAGTAAAGGGGAAAGGATGAGTGGCAGTAAGACCCATTAGTGGCCCAAGATTTACCATGAAACTAAAACTATACAAACAGATGTCTTTTGTTGCTGAAACATTGAACAAATATAGGGCTTAAGGAAAATGATGAAGCTTTTTTCCATATCAGTTTGATTCTCATGATAATTAGTTAACTCAAAAGCTATATTTTTTGAAATCGTCAGAATTTCACAGATTTTTGCTGTGTTTTACACATCTTTGTGCTTTGAAAAATGTGGGCGCATCTGAATAACAACTTCATATTTATTCAAAATGTGTAAAATGGTGAAATACATCATTTCTGAAAGTTTGAAGTTGTTGTTTGCATGTGCCCCATGTTCACTTAAAGGAAATTTCCTTTGAGAACATTCAAAATTGCAGATTTTCTGATTTTCTTTCAAAAAGACGGCTCCTTGTGATGTCACAATAACGTCAAAATGAAAGGAATTCGTATTATTATATGTTTTCTTTGTAGCCAGATGTAATAGTTAATATTTCTTATAAATATCATACTATTTTAAACAACTTTATTTTTGGGGCCAAATATGGGTCTTATTGCCACTCATCCTTTGAGAACATGCCTAATTGTCCGGGGGGAAAAATCAACAAATGCCAATCTTTCCCCCGGAAAAACTGGCATGGGGGACAAATGGCTATAGAACACCAGTTATAACACCGGGTACCCCGATATAGATGCCACGGAGCATATTGTTGTATCTTGTCTTTTCCTTTGATGTTATGATAAAAATCACACGGAGCAAACATTACCTCCGTGTAATACTCATCATAACATCAAAGGAAAAAAAGATACAATACACATGGACTCATATGCTCCAAATGTCTATTGAATTAAAAGTTCAGTTCAAGGACTCAATTTTTTTTTTAAACAAAGCCTGTAACATATTTCTTCGTAAAAAAAAGATGCTCAGGATATGCATAACCAGTATAGGTTTATATAGAATAACAAAAAAGCTTTAGCACCTTCACCCCACCCCTCAAAAAAAATTACCCTGGAGTACACCGAAAGGGGAAAGAGTTACACAGAAAAAGTGAGAAAAAAAATTTAAAAATTTGACCCCCCCTCCAAAAAAAAAAAAAAAAAAAATAGCCGGCAGTACAGCGAAGAAAAGAATTTCGAAAACACAAATGAAAAAATATCCGCGAGTTCATCACATTAATTTTTGTTCCTGGTGTGTGAATTGATTACAATATGCTAATGAGTTTTAAATAAACTAAATCGATCATTGGAAATATTTACCTAGTTGTCAAGAGAATGTTTACACGTTATAACTTAGATGATGTTGTCGTC